>JARQTJ010000681.1:244533-379681 GCA_030142635.1 Trachelus troglodyta
TTATCTTTTGTAAACACAAAGGATAAGAGACACTAATAGACGTCTCTTAACGCTAAAAGAGAGGTATGAGTACGGGCTTATGACTTTACTTATAATAGAATATTCATATGAATTTTACTTCTGTCAAACAATAGCCGTGTTATAACCCGTAAAAGTATACTTACGTACTTTTACATTTGCATTAATCGGTAATGATTAATTCGATGTCACAAATGTACAATTCAAGGATAGATACTCGTTAATTATAGTTAGTTTTGAAAACAACTAACATCATTACGTAGAGAATGCATAATAAAAAAAAAATCAATGTGTATTTTCCTCTGTTTCTTTACATGTTTTTATAGAATGTCCTGAAATTAAAGGAAAGAAGACCATTACTCCCGTTTAGCACGTGAAGCAAAATGATCCTACAGAGGAAATTGATGTATCTGCGTGTATGTACTGCGGCAGATGACAAAACAGGCAGGAAGTGACGTATTCCTGGAAGTTCAATGATAATATTATTATACAAAGCGCAACTGATTTCACTAACGTCAAATATGCCATAAGAGCCATTTTTATCTCGAAAGACAATTCGAATCCTAGAAACGAATTAAGGATACGGGAACTAACGCAAATCATCAATTAAGGTTACGATGGCTTCTTTTTGTTTTGGTATGAAACCGTTTGCGTCATGTGGTATTGACACGATGTGCTGCGAATAAAAAAAATAATGAATCAGCTAAAAAAGTAAGAAACTGAAACAAATAATATTCTATTTCTCGAACTTACATTGTTTTGGTATCCTAAGAGGTTCGTTATCTTTTATAAGACATTCGTGCGTTTGCGTATGAAAGAGATATTGCAGGAGAAGTTGTTTATCTTCGCCAACACAAGGATCGTAAAAACCAGGCAATTGGCTCTGTAAATATAAAATATCTAGCTTAAATTAAAGGACCAATTCTCATCGATACAATAGTGGCAATAACAATAAAATATTAACCTTCGATGCATTGTGAAGAACAAGTTTTGAGTCTTTGACCAGACATTGTAGTGGGATTGTTACATCTATGACCTCATCTCTATGACCGTTAACTCCATCTTCCCCAAGATTTCTCTCTTGAGGATAGACAAACCTCCCATAAAGTGCCTTCGTGATAACTAGACCTCTTTTCGATTCCTCTTCTGATCTAATTCTACTGAAAGTAGCTTTCATAAGATCAACAGCTGCCCTGGCTTCTCTTTGTTTTTCCAACATCCGAGATTTATTCATCTCTCGCTGCTTCTCCTTGTCGCGTTCTTTTTGCTCCCGCATCACCGGGTCGATGATCAATTTTTTTACAATCGTCCACGTTATCAGTGGCGCCACTGTCGCGTAGAATACTGGTGCCGGGAATACCTCGTCGCACAATTGAATTGGAAACGCATACGTTTGAGAAGCGCGACTCAGTTTGATTTTCAAGGTCACACCCATTGGTACTCCAACTCTGACTGCTGCGGAGAGTGCACTGTGCTTCGATACTTTCTTTTCAGCACCATATTCTACGAAAGCACCAAATGTACCAGCTCTGCAACAATTAATATCTTTGGATATGCTATTGCTGATAAACATTGTTGGAGAGAGAATACTAATAGCAATACTAACTTTATACATCCACGTAATTTCATTTGTCTTTCCTCCATTTTGTAGGTATAATTAAGGCTTGCGTACGAGTGCAGAATTCCAAATTGTATTGAAACAGCAGTGTACGATTGAGATGTATCTCTTACTATCATTGTGCTCATTGCACTCTGTAAACCAGCCCTATACGTGAGATAGCCCACTGTATGTTTATCTAACTGCATTGCCAATGCTATAATTAATGATTTCATCGATCAAAATTTATTAATGAATTTTATTGATTTATCTAAATCTAGTGATGGATGTGTACGTACTTCCCACGAGACCCGGTCTAATTCCGTGTCCTGTGAATTGTAAAATTGTTGCCCCATTGCAAAATAATCTTTTTGTTAACGTTCTAAATCCTTTTAGTGATATTACAGGTCCGTTTCCAGCACCGACATCCAATTCTATCCAGCCTTTTGCTGATACTAAACGTCTAGCACCAACGTTAATGGAACCTGTGCCAGTTCCATTTTGAGTACCCAATTGACCAGACATCGTAATAGTGTCTCTTAATGTCAAGGGGGCTTCTATCGATTGAGCAAATGACATGCCGCTAACTTCAACAGATGAAAAAATTCCAGGCCTGTAAAAGTGATTAGTACTTTACCTTGCCAATATATTAGCGTGATAAATGAAATTGATAGTTTCAAATAATAGCTTACGGCTCTTCATAGTCATCATCGTATCTACTAAAAAGATCTGTTGCATTGATGTTGACTACAACGCTGCCTTTGGGATTTGTACGTTGCTGTAGCCTTCTTTCCTCTCTTTCTCTTGCCAGGCGTTCATACTCTTCTCTTATTTCCTGAGGAGTCTTTGTACGCTGAACAATTTCCCATCCCTCTGTTTCGAGACCACGGGTACCCAAAGAGTCATAAATTGCTCTCTGGTGAGGGTCGCTTAAAACTGCAATAATCATTATGATTATTATTTCATATATCAATCTATGTTAATTACGGCACAAAGTTTAAATATATGATACCTTCATACGCTTTCTTTGTACGATTAAAAAGAACTTCAGCCTCTTTCTTAAGGACGGGATCTGCATGTTTATCTGGATGGTATAATCTACTTTGCCTACGATAAGCATTGTTAATTTCTTCAGGGGCTGCCTGTAATCACAGAATAGTAAGTCATACATATACAAAAGTATATATTAAAAAATTATGATATGTGCACTGTATATGTCAAATATGCAGTTACCTCACAAACCATGCTTAGTATAGAACAATTTGGGTGTGCCTAATTTTAATAGACATATATATATATATAAGATAGTGTAAATATTTGTTAACATTGCTCTTTGAAAATACTTGAATTATTGAGTTATGCAAGTTCTGCTCACAAGAAAAATTGTAATTTATGTTTTAGGTTTACATAATTGATTCTGAATGATAATGTGAACAAATTAAATTTTACACGTTATTGTTTATTCCTACATATGAAAAATAGCAATGCTCCAAACATTCCAGTGATAAATTTAGCCGAATACACGTATAAAAATTGAGCAAACGTAACCGTCAATGTTCTATAGTTTGCATCAGACTTTTTCAAAATTTTTGAAACATATTTAGTCAGATATTTTTTCACCGTTTTTTTTTGTAATTAAGGGTTTTATTACATCAGCATCGCGGAAGAGAAGTCACGTGGAGGATTAGGGCAAAAATTGATCACTCTCCATCTCTGTTAGAAAATAGAATCGTATGATATAAAATAACTACATATTCTCACGTTTCTTGGCACGTTCAAGAACGTATAGAAGTCCTCTTCAATTATATTGTCCTGTTCGATATCGTCGTCCATTTTAAATCCTACAAATTTTCTTTCGTTCAGTGAACCTCAGGATCCAGAACGATATTTTCTTCACTCAGTCTTCTGCTTTCATAGGTTACGAAATTGTCTGCAGACCGGCTTTTCTTAGTTCAAACAACATTTACAGACGGCAGCACTAGCTCAGTTAAAAAATACCGCGATTTACCGACTGCCGGTAATTTTTACACGAAGACAATTGCTTTTACCGACAGAGTTAAAACCAACATTTTAAATTTAAATTACGACCAACGTAATGATACCCAATATTGCTTTTAGTAACTCCACCATTGTTTGGAGTAGGATGCCTCCACCAGTTAATGAACAGATCCCATTAAATGGACTCATTACCATCATCCAATCATTACCAATTATATCTATACATAGTAATTTTTACACGGGTATCCATTCAGTAGAGGCGTTTCTTAACGTGCTCATCTACCGGTGGCTTTAGCCCATAACAATTAAAAATACGCGATCGCCATTAAACAAAATAGTGCCCATATCCAGGTATCGAAGCTTTAAAAAACAGACCTCACAGAATGATCAAGAAGCTTTAGTGTCCTAAGAAAAATTTGAACGCCAAGATGCGCAATGTTACGACTCTCGGTAGCTCATAGGAAAAAGCGAGTAACTCAACGATCCAGGCAGTGGCCAGTACGCAAGAATGAGAGGGAAACCGTGGACGTTAAATCGGCATGAAAGGTAATATTGTTCGATGGCTGCTCGCTCAACGTAAACATTTACGCCTAAGGAACCAAAGCATAAAGCCGTCGTCCGTGGTTGGGCCCAATGTTTAAACGACGGCGTGCGCCCTAATTTATGGGCCTTTTTAGGGCACGGTCGTGCCGTATTAAGTTTTAAGTTTTAACTGCCCTCCCGTCTGGAGTTTAGGGCGAAGCACGCGATGCAGACGCGATCTATGTGTTCAACGACAAACGAGAACTGGACGGCAAATAAGACTGCAGTCTGGGACGAAGGTGCCTGAGGTTCCTCAGGCTACAGGTACAAGCAGGACTAGAGACAAGAAGAAAGAAAAAAAGGAACAAGGTCCGTCAAATAACACTACCACTTGGATTGGCAAGCAGTGCTACCACTGCACCAGCACTGGCAGCACTGCTCATGGAACGTGACCGCGTGGTAATCGCTCCTGTCTCGCCTTGCCGCGACAAACGAACGACTATAAAATCGCAATAAACTTGGGGGCGAAGTTAAGAGAAAAGCTGGGGAGGCCACGGGAGCGAGATTGCTTTGACATTCTTAAATCATAACAGAGAGTCCCTGTAGCGGCGTTGCCTGGAATATATATATGTATATATTTTCTTATTTCTCGACGAGCGAGAACAAAATTCTATTTGTACGTATATAGGCTATGGTATCGTGAATTAAGAAAATTTCGAAATTTTTAATAGCTGGATATAGACTTCTTTGGTTATAGACACTTTGACAGTTTATGGGTATTGTACAATAATATTTTTATATTATAATACTTATAAGCGACAAGCAAGAAATAAAGGCTGCCACCATGGTGGCGTATAAAGTAATCCTCATAATCGCGACATAAGCATCAACAATAATGTTAAACGACGAGGGAAACAATTGAACAATCGGGGCCGATGTGTTGGCAAACATTGGCATTGTACTGGCCTAACAATACCCTGTTATGCTGGCAACATTACCTTCTTGGCTCCTACTTTAGGTCAACAATTCGCTCACTCGAGCATTGCCATTGTTGAAAAATATCCGGTCAAGCCGCTCACTGCTCCTTCTCTCTGTTTCTTCTATATTTTCATTTTTCTTCTCTCTTGCTCTTTCTTTTGATATGCCTATACGTTTTTATATATTGTACAACCTGTCGACGTACTTTAACCACAAGTTCCTCTGCTAGAGTGTTATTAGAATAAAAAAAAGAATTTTTTTTTTAAGAAAACTCAATAATTTTATAGTAATTAAAAATCGTTTAATTCCACAATAACGTTGTTCAAAAAATAAAAAAATATATTACCAACGGGAAGGACCCGTGAGAAATATCAGAACGATCATCTTGAATAATAAATATTTTTTAATCCAACAGTGTCTCGTATCGGAACATCTGGCAGTTTCATTGGAAATAGGCTGAAGCACACGAGGCATAATTTACAAAACATTTCAATTAATACCAGTAACAACGAATTGATATCCTTTTACGGTCTGGCAGATTCCTCGACGAGAAAGACTTGCGCAGGTGTCGCGCTCGTGTTACGAATTAACGGCTTACGTATGCGTATGGGATACGTGCGTATGGGATACGCAGGACTTGAATTACGTAAGTGTGTACAGTCCTTTCCGAGAAATGCAATTCGCCAAAAAAAATGTCTGGGTTGGAACTTTTGCAGAGACGAGGTCGGTGTCGATTACGTCGTCAATTTTGTAAGACAATGTCCCATTTTTTTTGTCACGTTTTTACGCAACGCGTAACCTAAATTACGAGTTCAATTCTAAGAAGCGATTCGCGTCAACGTATAATGTTTATGGTTGCTGGATCACCGTCGACAAATATCCTGCTTAATGTTTATCGATTCGAATTTATCCCGCTTGATAAGCGACTCTGCTGCAACTTCTCAGGAGTACCGATTGTTTTTCTTAACGAGGATGAATGATTAAACTTCGTCGTCGTTGTCTTTTAGGTTATATTTTTCATAATTGCTAGGGAGTTGCGTTGGTACCTTGTTTTTTTTATAGATTCCAGCTATACCGACACAAAAGACCTTCCGTGGCTTATGTTTTGACGTGCTAAGTTAATCCTTAAGGACCGTGTTTAGGTTTTATGTACTCCTAATCTGGAGTCTGGACTGTCCAATTCCTTAGTTTATACCTCCTGATTGTATTAGCATACGTGTTATGGTTACTAAATATGATTTTATGGTGTCACGTAGCGTTGAACATCTACCAATAGACAATGAGTTGTGATTATATTTGCTTGATAAGATGCCATTGCTATGAAATTATCTCGCTTGATTTTAATCGGTAGAGAAAATTTGGAGGGAGCTAGGGTATTTTTATCATTTTTTTTATTGCAATTTTACAGATCTAGAGTTATTATTGAAAAGTATGACGGTTGAGGGAGTTATGGGTGCTATTAATTTTTGTAAATCTACACGGGGATTGTGCGGTGAGATCCGTTCGAACGGAGTTGAGAAACTCTCGCTGGGCTGGCATGAACGAACCACAGGCTGATGTTCCAAGACTAGTTGCCAGCCAATCCGGAGCTTAGGAGAAACTTTCGATACCGCCCCATCATGGCGACTGTTTCCGTTGCCCACTTACACAAAGAACCAACGACCCTTATTCACTGGTTCTCTTTCTAATCCCTTTTACCTTCGATTTTCTATATTTTTCATATCTTTGGTCAATTTATTTATGCAGGAATTCCTCACAGACGTCAATTTATGGAGAAACTGCATAGCGGAAAAAGTAACATTTTAGGTAGCGTTATAAGGATTTTTAAATGGCACTAAAGAGATTTATATAGATTTGGACCCATTGGATTGATTGGCATATAATAATAATACAAATTTTTGTATCCGCAATATTATCTTTTTTAATTTGTAGTTTTCTTGGGTATCAATGAATTAGGCAAATCGCTGACCGATTAGAATTGCCAAATATTTTACACACTGACAGTTTGCAAATTTCGAATCGCATGAATCATCAATTTCGTTACTGATTATGCACGTGGATTGAATCGAAACGAATAGACGCGCGTAATTTTCAAAAAGAGAAAAAGGAACACGGAGAGAGGCGATGTATTCAACTAGAGCGAATAAAATGAGGAAAATAAACAATACGGTATTCGATCTTTGAATGAACACAATCCTAGCGATATCCACTGTTAGACACATTCTTTATTTTCGTCATACCGACACGACTTAATCATCATGACGTAAACTGGTATCGTCAGCAAATGAAAATAAAAATAAAAATGCCTCGTGAACAAAATCCATCAAGCGATTTCAATTAGCAGATAAGCCAAACAGTCGTTGCTTAATTATTCTTTGGAATGCACGTGTAAGCGTCCCAGTTACATAATTAGCCATGCGTTAACGTAACAAGATTTCGCGACCATACGTATGTCAAAAAACTGTATAGTTTTTATAAATGATTACATTTTTTTCAAATCTCCTTGTGATCCCGTAATACGAATTTATATAGTAATCGGTTGGTATTGTCGAACGTAGTTAGAGGTGCTGCTGGAAAAGGTAACTGAAAACAGAGGAAGAGGTGGAAAGCAGTCACCAGGAGTTTCTACGAGTCACGGAACGTCGGCTCCGCCTCCATCTTCCCACTGCTCCGCGTTTAGTCCTTCCCCACGCGACGCCGGCCGCCAGGCAGTCAGGCGTCCAAGCCAGACTGAATCTCGGTTCAGTTTCGTTTCTTCTCGGTGCTTCGTTCAACTGGAGCATCTGTGTCGTATGAGCAAGCTTTTAGATTAAGGAAAGTGTTACGATTATTGTAAACGTGCAACGACCTTATTTGCTGATTTTTTAAGACGTAACGATAAAAAGTGAAACCTGTGCAAGTCCGGAGAGGAATTATTCTGACAGAACTGCGAGCCAGGTAAATTGTCATTTATTTCTTGTATTTAATCGCGTGAAACGAGTGACAGTGATTGTTATGACAATTATTAAGCAGCAAATGAAACAAGGGGTTATCGTTGGTTTATTTTTTACTCGACTGAGATTAACGCGAAGCACGATGCGGTGGTGTACGAAGATTTTTTTATCGAACTGCAGAACGTGTTTGAACCGGTGATAGGTTATTGATCGTACTTCTTTTTAACTTGAAGAAATCAATAATTAATTATATATACTTGACAATTCAAGAGAATTGTTTTAGTTCGTCGTCTTTCTTGAATTTTTAATGCTTGCTGTAAGACTCGTCAATAATTTTCGTTGCGACGGATCGCGCGAGATTCGGACTGAAATGAATTTTGATAATTCACAATTATTTGCGGTAATCGAAATTACGATATTGAATGAGTCGTGATATGAGTGATTCCAATAGTGAGGCATCGTTGAAAATTATTTATCCATCCGTCCAGACACTGTTAATGGCCATATAAATTTGTACATCATTTTAGTTCCTTAATTCGCCGTATCTAATAAAGCGGCACTGCAGTCTTTCTTCACGAAAGACGAAGAGTAAGATCTGCCAATTATTTCTTGATTTAAATTTATAAACTTTTACTATTATGGAATTGAGCTTTCTTGCCGTCGGTTGATTCGAACGAAAGCATTATTCTGGTATGTGGCTGTCAAGCAGCACTGGGTATACAAGCGTGTGCCCTCTTTGACATTCGTTTGAGAAACCATTAAGTTTTTACGATTTGACACTAAGAACAGTGAATGGTGGTAACCGTGGTGTTAAGCAGTGGTAACCCCGGAGGAAAGCCAGTATGTTTATTGAGGCTTTTAAAATTTAAGTACTACAGTGGTCGTGTGTTTCACTGTTGTTACGAGAACGAAAAATTAAGAGGTTCAGAAGTAACGGATAGAAAAATTCGTAAGCGGTAAATTTTCAATCCATCATGCGATTTTACTCTTAAAAAATTTCGCACGCTTCGGTCGTCGTTCTAAGCGTGCCAACAAATTTCGTAAAGTTTGTAAACTCTGTCCGCGATCATTCACAATTTATGTGGACTCGACGCACGGTTTACAAAACACCAAGATAAACGTCGTATCGCGAGATATACACGAACAACATTTCACCGATTGATAGTTTTTACATCTCTCATTTTATTCGATTTCCCACCTGGTGGGCATCTTGTTAAAAGAAGTAGAAACGTTATTTGTATATCAACGTTCACTTTTCCTTTCAAAACGAAGGTACGGCCGTGAAAAACGCGTGGCCCTAAATTCTGAAAATGATAAGCACAGATATGTTGAATATAAGAAAATGTTTAACATACGCAATCGCGATAGTAATTAGTAAACAAATAAACAATTATTATTCATTGCTTTCGATACCATGATACGTTTGTTTGACTTGAACAAGTATAATCAAATATAAATATTTATAATCGTCCAGTAAGACCGATTGACAAAAAGAAGTAATATTTCATTGAACGATAAGCCATAAGCGTTGCTCAATTAGAGTTATCTATAGAAATCATTAAGTAACTCACGAGCAGATTAACGACTGTGAATAACCAATAAGTTAACAAGAAAGACGCGTCTACGGACGTAAACTTTTTGCTGGCTGTTAATCGAAATCCAAGGAGCATGGAAGATCACAAAGGATCTAGAAAGATCGAGTAGAGTTCGTTCTTGGCATCAGACTGAATTACGAGACCGCGATGCAAGACTCGCACTTAAAGCCAGATTTATTATCGGAGAATTAAGCCATTGCCCGAAGGAGCAACGAGTCCTTTATTCGTGAGAGGTAAAAAGAGAAGGAAATAATTTATTTTGAAATTTGAAAGAAAAAGATTTTCAATCGTATTTTACCATATTGTGATATACGAAGCCGTTTCGAATGTTATTCAATCGAAATGATTTTTCAGTTCATCTCGAAGAAGCCAGTCGAACGTCTCGCAGGATCGAGTATAAATTACGAGGTTGCTAGTTGTGTCAGGATTTACGATCCGGGAACGGGACTAAGGAGTCGACTACTCGCGTTACCCTAGCCGGCGGAAGTCCCGATGCGTCCCTCGGGAACCGCCGAGTGGAATCATCGGCGTCGGCAAAGTCTTCGGGGCTAAGTGCTCAGCTGTTCCAGACTTGTCAACCGAATAGCGGCGTCGTGTTAGACATATCGCCGAGGCTGGAGATAGCAAGGCGCGCGCGGGCCTTGCAGCGACGCCAGGCATCGCCAACGTCGGCAGGCTTCCTCGGTAGCGTCGGGATGTCTACGTTCGCCTGGAGAAGAGGGAGGCACTGTGTCACTGTCATTTAAAACACATTAAACCCACGTTTCAATACGCGGCCCTGTCTAAACTCCCGTTTCGTGTCGCACCCACGTACGTCATCGTATACCTAACCTAACCTCTAATACAAAATCACCAGAACTCGCTAGGTATACTTCTGGACGAGGCGCACTTTCGATACTTTCCTCGCTTCCTTTTTTTCAGAGACTTTAAAAGCCTCGATGAGACAGGAGGAAAGTTGTGGCTCGACGAAAGGAAGAAAAAAAAGATGGCGTCCGATGGCGCGAGAGAGTGAGAAAAATGGTTTTTCGAAATTTGTACAAATCACAGCTTTCGTTTATACGAATCGATTGAGATTCGTGGGTATCGCGTAAACAAAGAGGGTTGAGATTTTTTTCTGTATTTCTTTTAACTCTACTCTTTTTTCTTGTTAATATCGAGCTGGCGTCGCTTGCCAAAACATGGCGGTTACCTCCGCTTGCAAGAGTCACGCTTATCTTCAGCGAAAAAGTGGCGTGGTACGAATATCGAAGATATTGAGAATGAAAACGGCGAGTGAACTGGAAACGTATATAAAGATCCTGTGAGAAAATATAATTGGCTGACGTAAGATTCTCTTTGTGTGTTACAGATTCTACGTCGTCCCTCAAGATTTATAATAGACGATAATGCTAACATCTTTCCGGATTATCTTTATCTTTACACTAGACCTGAACCATCGCTGAAACTTATCGTTCCAACTTCCGCTTGGTATTGGCCAAGTCTAACGATTTGCATGAGACGAAAATGTAACGAAGTACGAAAATAAAAATATATCTTCTGGAAGATCGATCAAGCTTCGTGGGTCCATCAAGAAAGAAGAGGACAGGCACGACACGATTTCGAAAAAAATTTTACGTGTCCAACAGCCACGACTGGTCAGACTCTTACGCAATGTTTTTATGAAACGTGAATTTTATCAGGAGTAAATAATATTAACGAATGAAATTAAGAAGACATTTCGTGTGATGCTTATATGCTGCTAGCAGTTACTATAAGAATAAACTGAAAAGTTTTTTATTGTATATAATATATCGAGTCCGTGAATGAAATTGACGTGAAACGTTAAATTATCGTGACGAAGTTATACGAGCTAAGGAAATTTGTGATTTGAGATTTATATTAGAAGAAAAAATAGAAAAATCAAGTGCAGTGTTCATGAAGCTTTTCCGAGTGTGAGAAAACAGTGACTGTTAAAACCCAAAAGAAACAGATTCGTTTGCTAGAGGGAAGGCTTAGTCTAGAGGTGATTCAAAGGACATAATTGTGGAGGGCCTATCAGCTTATTGGGGAGATTTTGTCGAGCAGCGTCGCGTAAATGCAGCTGCGGCAGCCACCTTCTTTATGAACTACTCAGCTGCAGATACAAGCAGAATGGTTTCGCATCACATTCCTGGACCCGGGGTGAGTGTTGTGTTTACCTGTTTTAAAAAAAAAAATTATAGTGCAATAATTTCATGAAAATTCAACGCCAACAGACAGTATCGCTATCGCGTACCACGTTACTGTAAAACCTGAACGTAGGTTAAATTGTGTACGCAATATTTACTTGCTCAAAAGGAATTTTCTTTCATTGGAAAGCTAACGAGTGTCGAGTATTTTAAACGATGCAATCTCGAACGGCGATCGGTCGACTTATTACCGACTGCCAGTACGATAGAGTTTATCGATATTATTACCACTATTAGTACCACGAGTAACGTATACGACTATTGGGCATTATACAGCTTAATTGCATCCCGTAACATAATAATTTTTTTTTCATCAAGAATTCCGTTAGCGAGCGTTAGTGTTTATCGGTCACCGATACGGTTGTAATAGGCATAAAATAGTCTGATATGAAAATGAATCCCCATGGGTGGCTCATGGGACGTGAAAAATAATTACAAGATCCCATTAGCTCTTAATGTTTTCTATATTCTGAACTATCAATTCCTTTCACTTTTGTTTGTTATCTGCGTAGGAACGAAGGAGGTCGTGCCCCCGAAAATTTCGCAACGCACAACAAGCTCCTACGTCGCGTTACTTGACGTTTTCATTGCAATTGCGACTTCGTTATTTCTCGTTTCCATTAAACGTGAGACAATTTTTTTTGTGTTGTGACAATTTTTTTTATTTTACCAACCATTTTGGTGGTAACTCGTAGGACATATATCGTAGATTTTTATAAGTGGTATCAGCTGACTGGATTATTATTCATTATCGATATTATTCGATTGATCCACCATGGGTCAGCTTACTGTGTTATCGATCGATTTCAATGGAAAGGTCATTTGTCTTATTAGTGCAGCTTTGAACATCATTTTAAGAAAAATTAATAATCGACTGACTCACTCTGCATCCAAATAAAATTTACCATGATTCGATATAGCTAGACATTTTTTAATTTCAATGACGTAATCACGTTATTAAAGTTTAGTGACTTTTATTTCAACGTTGCTTTTTTTTATTAACTTGATCTACTTTTGAAATGCGTTTTATCAGTCAAGGTAAAATGATTTACATAGTGCCCATATTAGTTGATTATTATTAATGGTATACGATGTGAACCAGTGTTATAAGAAATAATTAAAAAAAATTAGAATGGAGTCTGCTTATCGAGGGTTGATAAGCTTAACGTATCAGTGTTTGTCATTGATCCGAATCGATCTCTGTATTTTGCTACAGACCTTCGTTAACGTAGATATAGAAAGTCAAGGAAATCACGACTATATAAGACAACAGTGTAATGGGATGATACGAGAGGATAAAAAATTATCAATTTTCAATTCGCCCTTAACATACCACTTTGTTATTCGCAATAGCCTAATTCTGTTGGTACGAACGATATTCTCAGTTTTCCACGTTAAATGTGGCTAAAAAATTTTTGGAAATTATTTTCACGCATCCCCCCTCCCTCCCCCCCATTGCGTTGCATGTTTATCTAGGTAGACAAAGTAATTGAATGACTGTCGTGTAAAGTTAATGATATCGGTACCCAAAGAGGTCGCAATGGTCTCTGCGATTTTAGAACAGCGACGGCAAACGATTTCTCAACGTCCCACTGTTGATGCAGTTCTGCGGTAGTGCAACAGCCGCCACTATATCTTGTCATGTTTGTAAGCAGAAGCATCTGAACATTTAGCGAACCGTAGTATTCGGCTTTGGGGCTCTTGTTCGATTTTTAAACAGCACCCTGTAGCGACAGAGAGGATTAATTGAACGTTAAAAAAAATGTTGCCTGGATTTTCGAATTAAAAATTTTTACCACCTTCAGTCCGAATGACGCTCCGTACCCGTACGATTTGATACGACGACAAGGAGTACACAATGCAGAAGTGTGTAATAACTGTGGGGGGAATAAAATATTTGCAAAAAAAAAGCTCAACGAGACATTCATAAGTCGTAAAACAAGATCGCAAATTAACGATCTAGCAAGATCGTAAGTTTTGCTTGGCATAATACGGTGTCACAACACTTAGCCAGTGTTTGTAAGCTCCTGGCGACGAGACTTCAAACATCGCAGAGTCCGCCAAAAGTTCTGACATCTTGGCAGGGGCCAGAGGGGTGGGAGAAATTACCCGTAGATTTTTAGAAAAAAAATTGGAAATACCCTAAGTTATTTTTTTTTTTACTTGACAATGCACCAGACTCGATAGTGATTTTGAATGTTTTTTTTTTTGACAGGAACTGCAACAAGGCAATGACAGCCACCCTGTAGCAGAACTAGGCACGATGCCGCAGGAGTCTCCGCACTCTTTGAAAATCAAACAGGAGCCGTTTCAGCAGTCGCCGGGATCGACGCTTCCGTCGCTTCATCAAGGTACGTTTTCATTTGTCAAAGCTTCATGCCAATGCGAGTGGGTACTCGGCTGGCGCGTTGACTGGCACTTCTGCAGCCGCCGAGGGTCATCATCTTGTTTCGAAAACACCGCAACGCCAAACGTACCGAGAAACAACAAACAGTCCGGAGCGATTAGTGTGTGAAAGACTCGATGTTGGTTAAGAAGTCGAGCAGTGCTCTTGAGAAGATTTTTTAATCTGACTTTTTTTCTCTCGCTCTGTCTACCGTCCCTCTCTGTCTCTCTTACATCACTCGTACCACTCGAAAGCAGCGAAACTCCTAATAGCGCCAGTCGCACGTGTTACGCGTCCCTGCTTCGTCCGGGGGTAAAAAATATGGATAAAAAAATATTTAAATATCCGTTCGAGCAAGACGCCGCCCACGTGTTCATATGTGCACATATGGATGAAAAATTTTTGACACCTGTATCACACCGATATTTATATTCTGCTTTATCGTTGACAATTAAATTTTCTTTTTCGAGACGAAGATCTTGTCAAGTTGCAATACTGGCTACGGGAGGGCCGGTGTAAAAGCTGCGTTCTAATAATACGAGGAAGATGAGAATCTGGAAAGAGTACGTGTGAAGGGGTGGGGGTGATGAAGGGGAGGAGTGAGACGGAGATAGGGAGAGACAATGTGTGAGAGAGAGAGAGAGAGAGAGGGGGAGAGTGAGATACAGAGAGAAAAGCAATAAGAACGAAGAGTGGCAGGAGTGGCAGGAATAAGAGCAGCAGTAGCAGGGATGATGTACCGCGGGAGGCTGCGCCCTGATCTTTCTTCGCACCGTTTAGTCACATTCTCCGTACGTCTGCGTACGAATAGAGAACGCAGTATTTCTATGTGGCGACTTTCTTCGCTCCTCGCGAGTCGCTCGACTGCCGTCCTATAGTTTCTTTTGTCGGCGAAATTTGTTGCTCCGACGTTGGTCGCGAAGGAAAATGAAAATGGGTGATTTAGATTTTTTCTATTTCACTCGATTTTTTTATATATAAAAAGTGAAAGGCTATATATATACTCATTGGGAAAGTATTGTTAATTTTTTTTATTGGACCAATCTCCTCTCTAGTGCCGATGACTTTTTTTTTCTTTTACCGTCGATATACTATACCGACCTGTACATATGCATTTGAAGAAGCATAACGAAAGCTCTGGTTTCGTGAATGGCTTATTGGACTATCGTAATGGCCGTCTCGGGGCTCGACTTTCCTTCTTTTATCTCGTACGATTTAAGAAGCTGAGCCTGATAAGTTCTCCATGCCGGATCCGATTTCGCACTTATTATTTGCTAATCGCACAGAATGCCGCCGAGATACCAGCGACAGTCGGCGATGCGATTAATCGGCATCCCTTGTTGGCTTCCGAGTGAAATCCTAGACAATGGACGCGCATTGATACCTTCGCGACGAAGATAAGAACTCGCGATATATTCAGGGGGCCAAAGTCTGCGCGTCCTTGGTCAGGCGCGAAGTTCGGGGGAGTTTAGCCTTAAAAATGCATGGGAAATCTTTTCGGAGCGAAAGCGCCTGTTTTCAAGTGTCGCGATAAATTCTCGAAATCGATGGGTCTGGCTCTGGTCCAGGAAGAGGAAGATTTAGGAGAGAAGACGAAGGGTACCAAGTCGGCGCGTGCGTTTCACTGTTTGGAGAACCCTTGCGAAATTGGGACGGATCACGAAACTCTTTTTCTTCTTAATGAGGCTGGAGGGAACCCCCCCCCCCCCCTTGGTTCGCTCTATTTTTTCAGGCATCCCTTAATGGCAGGGGTTGACATAGGCATTTGCTTCAAACTTCAGGTCGGTGGGGAATACGCACGAGGGTGAACATGACGAAATGCTGGTCAGGTGGGTTATTTTGAAAATCGAACTCCTTCAGACCGATTCAAATCTCCCGCCATTCCTTATGGGCCCCCGATGCTACTGTTGAAATAATAAGGGTGGAAAATTTATTTTACCCCGTGTCAATGGATTTTAGGAAATTGTTTTGGGTCTTTGGTCACGTTAGAAATTTTGGGGGGTAATGTGGGAGAGGGGGCACGCATGCGAAGTCTGTCCCGGATAATTTGATTCTTTGGGAATTGGCTGGGTGGGAAGTGCAGCAGAATCACGGATGCTAATCTTGGAGGCTGGGTCTTAGGGTACATTGATATATTGCCCAACGACAGAGTAGCGTTCGGTGTGAATGGCCGAGTTACCCTGGGAGTCTATACCTATAGCGACGATTGTAGTCAACATGAGAATCCACGTAGTTGGCAAGAATCCCAATAGCCACTGGAGAGACAGTGATTAGGAGGAATCGTTATCGCTGTTTGATTTTATCGTAGTGACTGTACTAGTAACGGAAGTGTATTTCAGTATCCGTGACCTTGCGTCGTTTAAGTGTATCGTTCGGCTCAATTAAGATTAATGAATATTTTTTTTAATCGAGGCAAACAAGGACACAGCTTAAGGGCAAGCGGTTTTTACGAACAGTCGCGATTACTCGTGTCACGTTGTTACGTAACCTCATGTTGTTCACTGTCGAAACCCAGCATGGGAGACCCTGAAAATTTGAGGCAATTTTTTTTTTAACCTTTATCTCACATTTTGTTTCATCAAATTTGGAATCGATGCTCATTTTCCGTTTTTTTTTAACCAAAATTCAAATTTCTTATCTGCCACTGTAATTATTGTAAAAATTCATAATCGGATAACCTCGTGTGCCATTGATCAGTTTATTAACTCATTTCACACTCAATTTGTATACGAATCGAAAACTTGTGCCATTTTCAATAAAATTTCCAATACTCTATTCTCGTGCGAATCCCGATTTTTTGCAATTTATATAAATTAATTTTACAGAAGTTCTATCGACCTTCTTTTAAAATCTTATATATTCATACACACAAACAATTAATTATTTACGATATATGTAATTGGGTGATACTATTTTTTTTTGCAAAACACTCCGATCCATACATCCACGCTGTGTATAAACGTGCTGCGTATTAATATAGTAAACATGATAAGCGGCATAAAGTGGAATTAAAGGGAAAAAAAAAATCGACACATTGAAAATACCTCGTTCGATGCTATTCGTGGGATGACGTGCTTCTTACGTCACGACGAGGTCGAGATACCATTCGCTGATTGGCTCTCGTTCGAGATACCACCAGATTAGCTATCTCCTGTTGATGACCTCCTGACCCCACGCTTCGAGTCCTCCTATGCCCCAGCATCATCGTCATTGTCACCATTGGCCACCTTCATTATTATTATTTCAACAATATTCGCTACAAGTAATTCTGTGTCCCCCATTTATATTCTTCTCTCTAGAAATTCTCGATTTCCAACTAGAAATCAAATCTGCTTCTTGTTACGTAATAAGTGTCATTGAAAGTATCAAAAGTGCCTTTCGGCTTGGTAAATAAGATGCTTTCAATAAATCTCCCCTTCGTTTCTAATCTCCTTCTTCCTCCATAGATTCTCATAATCATGATCGTCCGTTCCTTAATAAAATGACACCCGGTATTTCTTACGCCATACATCATCTTCGGTCAAGTTTCGAAATGTCACGGCTGCATGGACCAATATGATGGGGATGCTGGGGGGATGGGGTGCACTGAAATAATCGAACGTACATATCGCATTTCCATGAACTACGAGCAATGAGCCATAATGTATAATAAGACGTGAGTCTGACTGGTCCCCTCCTTCCCGTGTACCAAACTCGTCATTCAACCAAGATTACGAACCGCGCAAACTGCATCGTTGATAAGATGAACTCCGAGAGTCAGCGTGATTACCGAAGTCCGCAAAAGGTATGACAGCTCGACGATAATTTTTGTTTTGTTATCATTTTTAATGATAACAAAATAATATATCGGAAGTGGATTTTTGAAAAAATAATTTGACGAAATTCGGATGAACATTAGGGTCAGGGGTTGATATCGTGATACCGAAACTTTTGCTGTTTAAATTCTTTGCTAATTGTACCCCCATACGAGGCACGTGCCCCAACCATATGGGGCGCTTGTTCGCTCGGTAGGAACCCCCTTGGGCTATTCGATCTTCCCTGATTAGCTGGGTACGACTCCCCCGCCCCACCTACATCCCCTGTAACTTACAGATACCATTATGGGTGTGACTTGTCCGTATCTCCGTGTGTTGTTCCTCGATTATCCTACTGCGCACTGGGGTGGTGCAAGGAGGTGGTAAAGGAGCATAGAGATTGCGATAAGCACAAACCGTTTGCCAACACACCTGACTGCAACTGGAGATTGCTATGCGATACTTACCAGACCGCATCTGCTATTATGCAGACGTATTTACGGATGACTTTTTGCTCTTAGCTACTTGGGACTTCGTGTTACGTTCGACGCTTTTTATTAGATTAGGCGCGCACGTTGGACGTGTATGCACTTTTCGTTTTCTTTGTCGAGCTTGAAATTTTTGTACGACGATTTTTGTCGTTGGATCACAACGATAGGCGATTCTTTGTTGGGAGGATTTTTTTTGTACGACAAAAGTTTATTTAGGGGATGAAATTTTGTAGAATCGTAATTTTATTGTACGAGAAGAATAGTCCGTTTGATGGGTGACGACGTGGGGTATGTAAAAGCGCGGTAAATTCAAATCGTACGAACGGGTGTGTATTTTTGTCGTTCCAGAGACAATAATGCGATTGCTTAATTAACTTTAATCGATCGTCAGCGAATTTTACTTGACTTTCGCAATTTTTTTTTTTTTACATAAGCATACGTGTTACGGCACTTCACCGTCTCTTGCGCGCGATTGCCCAAACTTCCGATTGCTGACTGGCCGAGATTCGGAGTCTTTGTCGAAGCGAAACTCCCTCGCGTCTTACTCGAATAAAGGCGAGAAGACGCGGTACGAGAAAAGAAGACGAATAACCGTGCGCGCGTATCTGTTTTCTCGGTTGGACGTTAAAGACTACGACGTTACTTTTTCTCCCTTTGGCTGGACGTGATGTCACTCGGCGATCGTATTTCGCTTATCGGGGCTGAATAATTCTTCCTCCTGGTACCTCGTGCTCTTTCAGGAATTTCAAGGAAAACGTGTAGTTCGCGCTTCGGGTGCACGACTCTTTTATCTCGATTTTCATTTTTACTTTTATTCGCCTTTTTTTTTATATGCTTTTCGAGAGACCTTTTTGTTTATTTCCCTGTAGCCTGTAGACGCGCCTGGACGTATTGCTCACAGGGCAATTTCGTAATGCGAGATCGGACGAAACTCCGTATCTCCCTTGGGTATTATAATTTGTTTGCAGCATTAAAAAACATACTTCTGTTATAACAACTCAACGAGCCACTCTCGTTGTCTAGGTGTTTTGATAACATCCGATACGAATTGGCTGCAGGTTGGATCTAGGCCACGTCGAAATTTTATGCTGACTTTATTCGTTGCCGTGTAAATTATTTCTGTTTTCAATAAATACGAACGTGCACGCCCTTGGTTGATGTATGTATTAGCGTTATTGTTAAAAATTTGTTTTTTTAATATTTCATTTTTTTTCTTTTCATACGTTTCAACACGGGACTCGATCAATGCGTATAGGCGCTGTTTTAATTGGAGCGAATATAGTAAACTTGGTGGGGGGAACAGAGTCGTCATCGTTCGACGTCCATTGCTATGTCGTTACGTAGTAGCGTTATTGATTACTCGTAGACTGATTTATTTTATTATACACTCTTGTACGTCAATCTTATAAACAAAAGGACCTACTAGGCCTTATCAGGCTTATCAGCTTGGTGACCGGTAAACGGATCTCGGTAGATTATACAATGTTATTATCGTGATAAAAGTTATTTCGTCTAGATAGACAGTGCATAATATTTATATTTCACGTGATTAATTTTTCGCACGATTCCCAATCCTGTATTGATATATCGATCGATCGAGAATTAATAACAAATTTATCGATTGGTCCATGGTAAATTGGATGTTACGTCGATTAGAGAGAAATCGGAAGAATCTCTGACTCGGTTACGAATAAAATTAATTTAGGAATTTATAAAAAAAAGTTTTTTTATGCAAAATTTTGTTGTATTTTACCTTTTTCGTAATTACCCTTTCCGTCTGTATTTTTTTTATTGATTATCCGCACCTTCCTAATTATTCTTTACCGATCTTTACTACTGCTTAACGCTATCGTGACCTTTTTTTAATTTAATCGTGAAAATTTTTTTTTATCCAGTCTCGTGCCAGTGTCTTTTATCTATCTTTCTCTCCGTCCGTTCTCTCCCTTTCTTCCTCCCCTCCCCTCCCCTCCCACCCTAGTCCTCCTGCCATCGTACGTACAAGCAAGGGAGTACTCAACTGGTATCGGTGTCCAGTTACGTTCAGTTCCAGTTACACGTGCCTCGAGCATCGAACCATACGATACTTGGTACCTAGTCGCCTGCTGCAGGCAACTGCGTTTTCTGCCCTTTAGGCGGGTTTACACGGGGATAGGTTATATCGAGGAACCACGGTAGCAGAATATGCAATGATACGAATTAATTTAAATTTGGCTGACAGAATTTTCATTCGTTAAAAAAAATTATGATGCACGCGCCATTTTTTATTATCAAATAACCAATCACCAAGTCGAGTATCATTTATTATTTATTTATCTCGACCGATACTAAGTACGTTGCGAGAGGCCTGAGTTTATCCGGAGGCCTAATCGTTTTTTTTTTTTTGGAAATTATGCTAAAATTTCATAACTCCCAGCCAGCGTGTCTATTTTAAGGGGCATGACGTAAAAAAATTTTTTTGGTTATTTATAAGATAATACATTTTTTTAATCAATCAACGAACCAGATTTCGAATTCGAGTGTTTCTTTTTTACGCGTGGCAGAGTCGTCGGCGAGAGGGAGCCGAGATTGCGTAAGAATTTCATCGAGTCAGAGTTCTATGTTTTACGGATCGAACGTAAAGACGCACTCTATGAAAGAATAACAGTGGGAAATAAATGGAGGAGCCACCGGTCCTCGAGTTTCTACGGAGTCTCAACACCTTCGTAATGTTTCGTCCTGACGTACGTGACGGAAACCAAATGGCAGTTATGCAAATAAAGGCTCGGCTTATTATTCGAAGGTTATGTTCCAGTCAGGGCGCACGCACTCGAGACTCCCTGCCTGAAATATTCGTAATCTAAAGTTACCAAATTGACCTCGGTGGGTTCCTTATCGTCTTAAACAGCGACAGGTTCTGCTTAGTCCTCGAGCTGTTTGTGCTTCGGAGGATTCCGAGAACGTCGCTGCGGTGTGTTCGTGTGCCGATGTGCCTCAGGGTCAATCAGGGCCAATCGGGAGGGACGAGATTGGTGCCGATCGATCCGAGTGTCTATTGGAGGTTAGGATTTCCGGTGGCTGATATTCTCTTAGAATGCTGGACGATCATTGGCTACCAATTTACTACCTACCTTTTTTTTTTTCATTTTTTACCATCAAGTTTGATTCACTCTGGTCGTGCTGTTATTTCGCGTAGGGGTCATGTGTGACACTTTTTACCGTACGTATGCTCGATCGGCGCTATTGTTCGGTTCTGATGAAGTCGCTGGTCATCAGTCACGAGAATCGGTATTACCTGGATTTTAATCGAGATATACGATTCTGATTATCCGGATCGATAATTTATATTGTAATTTGAGTATATATGTATATTTGTTGGTATCGGGTGTAGATTATAGTGGAATTATGTTTATGTGCCTTAGTGTAGGTCAGTTGAAAGGAGAAAACAAATATTTTCTTTTATAGTTAACAACTTCAGCTCAGAGTTACCAACCGATTGCATGAGCACACCCGTCAAGGAACTGAACTCTTCGGTTAGGAGCGTCAGTCGGAAGAGACAGTATCATCACATGTCAACGTCGTCGCATTACGACAATAATCACACGCCCAGCAAAGTGCCAGCCTTGATTCACTCTACGAGCTCGTCCCACGTGGGTCATCATCCCTTGGAGGAGCCGAAGGGTTCCTCGACACCGGATACCCTGCAGATCGCGACGAACGGTAGCGTCTCTACGTCCAGTGCACCTTCGACGCCTACCGCCGCGACGGATACCACCGTAGCTGTAATTGGTTCCAGCAACAATCCGACCTCTTCAACAGCGACGAAGCCACCGTTCAGCTACGTCGCTCTGATCGCCATGGCTATCGAGCAAAGCGAGGAAAAGCGCGCCACCCTGAGCGAGATCTACGCGTACATCACCGAGAAGTTTCCTTACTTCGAGAAGAACAAGAAGGGCTGGCAAAACTCGATACGTCACAATCTTTCGCTTAACGAGTGCTTCGTGAAAATCCCGCGAGAGGGCGGTGCCGACCGCAAGGGAAATTACTGGACGCTCGGTAGGTCACTGTCGGGGGAATCCCCGGTCTCGATCGGATCCTCTTGAGAAGGGTAGACTTTGACTATTTATACGTTTTCAACGAACCTTGCAGATCCTCGACACAACAATATGTTCGAGAATGGAAATTATAGAAGACGAAGACGCATGAAACGTTCCTACAGAACGACGCCTTATCACAAAACATTGTTCAGCGACGCGTTTCCGTCGCCTCACGTTCATCTTGGAGCAACGAGGAATCTCTTTGCGCCGCCGCCGCCATCTTATCCTCACGCTTACAATAGATACGAGTCAAGGTAACGATTTTATTTGGAATTAATTTTCCGATCGGTGGAAATTAAAGGTATTGTGGTTTTCTTTGTTTATTTATTCTATCCTCTTATTCATTCTCTTTGCAGTCCCGCTTGGAGTCTTCAGCAATCGCAGCTACCGTACAGTCCCTGCCAGGCCAATCTCAATGTAATTAGTTGAACTTACTCCTAGGAAGACTTTCGACTCGTCGAGAGTCTTCGAATTTTTAAATATCCCCTGTACAAGCTTGCACTTCTCTTCTCGCAACTCAGGCGCCGTATCGTATGTTGCAGCTTCAGCCACAGCTGCAACCAGTGCAGTCTATGCAGATTTCGACCATGAACGGTTACAGTCAACTCAGCACCTCGCTAGGTGAGTACTTTATCTGATCCCGAAGGCAGTCTTTCCTTATCCAAAGGACAATTCACGATATGACAAAGCTTCTCAAGGCAACTACCTGGACATTCCAGGTGGTCCTACGAGTTCTCCAGGATCTGTAGGCGGCGGTTCGTTCAGTAGTAGCTTTCAAGCCTGCGGAAGGAGACACGAGTCCGCCATGTTGTCTGAGACTATGCCGAGATACTCATATTGGTCCGACGGTGGGTAAAATTTTTTTTCTATTAGACTTTGTGATTTCTTTTTTTTTCATTTATCCATTTTCTTTGTCTTACTCGCACTTTGCTCGAGTGCATCAGTATTTTGCCTGAGAATCTTGTTCTTGTCGAAATCAAAAGAAAACGTAATTGCATGTCACGAGATGGAGAGAAGTAGTACCTATATCTTATGCAATGCGAGTTCCCTGTTCAGAAATCAAGATCGGATCGAGACCTATGATCGATCGCCGTGAATAATTCAAATTAATGAGAACGTCACGGCGCGACGCCCATTCACTCGCGTCGCGACGGCGGATAATTGCGTGTCGATTGGCACCTTCAATTAATACATATGAAATATAAGAGAAATGATTACAACGTATTACTTATATATTTTAGATATTTTCTTCATTCGTTCATTTTTGTTGTAACAGTGAGCGTCAAAGAGGAGCCTGGTAGTAACACTATGACGTCCGGTGGCGTCGGGACGGTTAGCTCCATCATGGTAAGACCCTCGACGACGTCCAGCGTCTCTTCGACGGGTTTTCCAGGCGTCGATTTTCAATCCCTTTCCAAGTATTCCCTGTGAACTTCGTCAAGCTTCTACCGAGGTTACCATCACCATCCACCATTTTGATTTCACGCAGCATCCCCCGTTATGGATCAATTCTTATCGGAACACTTGTACTTCTTGGAACAGGACGGTTTCTTAAGTAAGGACTCCTGGTGATGATCCTGTTGCTTTTCGGATTCACAAGAGTCCACGAGAATCAACTCCTACAGACGAAACTTTTACGATCGATAAGCTTTTATTATCCATCGGACAATGTAATCGATTCGTTGACGATTATTATATGCGCTCTAAGCCTTATCTCAGGATTTACCTGAATCTCAAAATATTATTTCAATCAGTTACGACTACGAGATTTCGTCCCATTCGATTGAGACTTGCTTACATACAGAATTATTCGTAATAAACGTACCGCCTGAAGTTAGCCTCTTCATTTGATTTTTCTGTACGCTAGAACCAACTTCAGGTGGTGCGCTTCCCGTGAATAACCGTATATACATGACTAGTGAATTATTCTCAAGTATCAATCGAATTCGCTTTATCAAACTGAGATAGGGTTACGCTTATGGAAAATCAAAATAAAATTGAGATAATAAACAATAATAGTCATTTAAAAAAAGACTCCGTAGGTTTTTACATTGGAATGTATTGTTTGACTGTTAGACAGTATTCGATCCGTTCCCTTCGAGTCTCCATGCTGATTTGTAATGGCCTTGTCTCGAGCATGGAATTCGCAGGTCAAGGAATAAAGCGCGTTATGATTAGACAAGCAAGAATAATAATAATAAAACGAAATAATTCTCAAAAAAATGTTGCGATTCCTTCAAAGCGTACGCATGGGATATGAAAGTGAAAAAAAAATCGTTATGCCTGTGCTCGAAGAATCTTACAAGAATGAGAGTGTCTACTTAAAAGGAAGACATCGAACTCCCTCGTACTGTGTGAACGCACCTTTATTCGCGTATGCGAAACACAGATAATCATCGTATTGTCAGTAACATCAATGTATATGTATATCGTTAAGAAAAATTGACACATTACAAGTACGTTAAGTTTAAGGTTAAGTTAATTGTTCAATAAATCTTCGGCAAGATAAATTCCGTATAAAAAAATAAAAACAACGCGACGGTTAAACAAATAATCGATAACGGACAGAATGATAATATTTTTTTTTTCTAATTGTATTTCTCGATTTGGATCCACTGTGAGAATCATGCAATTAGGCAGCTACTTGCAAACACTATACACGTATCATAAACACACAACACAAACACGTGTAATACAATGATAAAGATAGTGATAAGGGTATCGAATAAATTTCAGTTATTTATCGTCAACTTACGGTGTTATCCTTTACTCTTTATCCTGCTTTGATCTGATAATAATTATTGTAATTATTTACATGGATCAATAGCACTGTGTGGATTATAGATATAGACTAATATAGTATAGCGGAATATAAAATGGCGGACACTACTCTCCCGGAAACCGCAGTCTAGTACCTAGGAGAGGCAACTCGCGTGGCAAACCGGAAAATCAAATCTCCAAGCTCCGCCTATCATTTGCTACGCGAATGGGACCTGCCATGGCGGGACCAATGGGCGTGAATGTTAGTAAAAGCGTGTTTAGCAAACACGCGGAGTCGTAAAGTTTATATCCACGATAAACGAGGAGTGCCAGGCTTTCTGCGTTAACGCGACGCCTGCGTCGAGACGCACGGCATCCGCCAATAGCGCCGTCACGTTACACGCATGGGACAGTAAAGCTTGGACATGCGTAAATTTGTTATAATATCCCATTTCTATGTTCCCGTCACTTGAGGACGTACAGAGATACCTAAGAACGTCTCATGGAAACATGATTCTTCATAGCAGACGGTGGCCCAAGAAATTGTGGAACTGAAAAAAAGAATTTTTCCATAAATGAAAAAAATCGATTATATTTTTGTTTTCAAAATTTTTATTTTACCTAAGATATTCTAGAGTGTAATTGTAGTATAGCTACTGTTGGTACAAGAAGCCAGACTGCGTTAAGCCTGGCAATAAATCATGCATCGGACATGTGATTGCAGCTTGTTCCACCTTCAAAGAAAGTGGTACACGATTGAGCACGTATTCTTGTACTATGATAAAGTTTTAAAAATTTTGCTTGAGCTTGAGTAAATATATTTATTAAAACGTTATTCGGTGCCATCAGGTTGATCAGGTGATAGAAATCGTTCAATGAAAGAAATAAGAATTGTATCTTGAGATGGTGAAGAATCAAATTGAGTAGCTGGTGAATAATTAGTGGAAGGGATTAGTGAATATGAAACAGAGTGTATAAGAGTACATGAAAATATATGAGAGTATATATGAATGTACCAGGGGGATGAGGGAGGAACCTGTGGAAGGGAGTAGGTCTCGTTGCCAAAGCTCCACCCACGTAGGAACATTCAGTGACTCTCAATTTGTACTGATATCAATGTGATTTAAGAAATTTATGAGCATTCTTTTGTCTCAAATCTGACTGATCGGTTTGAACAGGTAAACTAGGTAATGGTGCAGGACGAACAGTGTTGACTATGAAACAATATGAGAAATGAAAGGTAAACTGACGAAGCTCTATATTATTTTTCATATCGAATGAATTTTCTTTGCGAATCAATTTGATTGAATAATAATTTATTACTTCATCTACCTCCTGCATATACAAACCAAAGAAACCATGTGTCATGCTTTTTTATTCCATTTGATAATCGATAGCAGAAACAATCGTTAGCCCTTATCCAGTTATGTGGTATCTGAGAGGCTACTTGAGATATAGGTAGATACTTCATATAAAAATCACACATGAGGGTTGATCCAAAAACGTATGTTGGACATAAGATGCACAGTAAACTCTTCCTAAATCTGTTTGAAACTCTTATCGTTGAGATAATATCAGGAAGTATTACTTATCCATATATATTATTCATTCATAGGATTCCTTGTACCCATCAGATAACATACGAGCGGATAGATAATCAAACCAGATAAAAGAATCCTTTTGCTTCTGATAACGAGAACGTAATTCATAGTGAATTTCCATGAAGCGTAACAGCAGCCCATGGTTGCCCTGCACTTATGAGTGATGGTTTCCTAAAAACGCAGGACACACAAACAGCAGTAATAAAGAATTCCTTCAAGAAAGAGAATGCACTCCTCTAGAAGGATCAGTTGGGGACGTTTTCTCAGAATGTTATTTCCGAATTTCCTCTAATTGTTTGATACGCGCACCACTCTCAACATAAACATAAGATAGTCGAGCCCTGCACAAATATACACGTTAATCTTCACGTCCATCCCTATAGCCATATCCAAGTCAAAAAGTAAACTCTTGGTAAGCCCATTAAATGCCCGCCAAACACTTAACGGACAGTCCTCACCATTCTTTTTTATTCCTTTCTCTCTCTCTCTCTCAAACTCAATCCTCCATTTACATTGAGCTCTCTTTCAGGAGTTGAAAAGATTTATGCCGTTTACAGCCTGTCGTCGATTCCTCCCAGACAGATCCTAAAAAAAAAGCCTTATAGTACCGACACTATGTGTACTGTAAATAATCAGTGTTAAAAGGACGACAAAGAAGCTTATAATGAATTCCACTTTCATTGTATTCAAATTGAATTGCCCCCTCCGATTATAACTATAATTGTTATAAATGATCTATAATAAGACGGAGGATTATTGTACGGTGGTCGTAAGGAATTAAAATTAGAACAAGAAACGTACGTAAGAGACTCGAGTGATCTTCATGAAGTGGAAGAGGATGGACGGATGGACGTTGACGAAGAGAGAAGAAGAACGAAGAAGCGAAGGTGAAGCACGAAGCGCTGACTGACGCTCGACAGCTGACTGGTGTCTTGTGTCTAAAACAATTCAATGTCTAGGATGATGACAGAGTGGAGTTATTTCGCAACTGAAAATAATTCATGCTTTCAAATATTATTTAAAAATTAAAAAATATACACCGAAACTAACCATTAAGTGAATCCCAGTTTCTTCGGCAACCGAAAAGACTCCTATCCGCGGTGTCATCAGAACGTGCTAGCTTATTCCGGATGGCGGACACGCATGTGTGTTACTTGAGTGAACATGCACGTTCACGTCTGCATATGTGGAAAACGGTGCGTGTCAAGGGGTAGAAGGCGGAGGTGACGTATAGCGACAGGCAAAGCAGGCGTGCCGACCGTTTAGGCGACTATTAGCAGCCACGGGATTCCACACGTGCGCCTTACTCGCTCCGAAGACATCGTCGAGAGATCCATTCGAGTATTTTCTTTTACTTTCTTTAGTTAAAATCCTCCCTGCTTCTTATTTTTTCCTATTTCCCTTCTTCGCGCGTTCTTAGCCCTTTTTGGGTTTGGAGGTGTTAATGGCAATTGGCCCTCGAGCATCCCTGGAGAATTGGCATCGTACCGGGTATGTTTGGAATTGAAATTGAGCGGACGTTAGAAGCGACGATTAAGACTTCCCTTGAGTGAAAAGGTCATGGATCAACGCCACGTGAATTCGTACCGAATGACAATCCGTTCGGACTGTCTGTAGGTTAACAGGTTACTCTATGAATTTTTGACATTTTAAATATCAACGATCGATTCTACGACGCATCTGTTTGTCTTGTGTTTAGGAGTTTTAGAGCGAAAAGGAAATCATAAATTAAACGCTAGTTACCTAATATCAGTAGCTACTACGATATGACGAATGGCCCGAATGGAGGTTATGTTTCTGAAGTTGTCAGCTGGCTGTCATAACGACAACTGAAATCAGGAAGACACTATTCGATGTTTCAAAATCATAAAACGACGCAGCCTCGACCAGGATGAGACACAGTTTGTCTCAGCCGAGTGGACAGAAAATAGTGGGACTAATACCGGCTATAAAATTGTCGACATCAGAAACATCAGAAGACTCTGTCGCGTAACACAAGCAGCTATTAGTAGAACGATTCATCTGATTCCTAGCAGACTACACGAGAACAGTGAGGTAAGCTTAAAAGTTACCAAAAATCGAGTGCACTGTTTAAACGCACTGATAGCTGTGATTAAAAAAACATACTTTGAGTAAAGTGGTGAAACAGAGTGTAGCAGGAAGAGGAAGTCGCGGGTGGCGTCGAGGATCGTTGTTACGCAGCGGCCATTCGCTCGTCGTCAGCTATCCACATCTCATGGTGTCACCTAGAATCAGTTAATTATACCAGGAAGATCTCTCGGGACCTGGTGCTACTCTTATTAATCTCTTTCTCAGCGGAGTCGACGAGGCTGCGCGCAATGACGTGGGCAATTTGTAGCTGAGTGTCAACGAAGCTATTTCTATTTTTGAGCGAGCGGGCGTGCAGGGTGGAAAAGAGTGAGATACGAAGATGAACTTTCGTCTCGCTCTCACTTTGCCTTACTCTCAATTTTATTTTCTCCGAACGTTACACCACCGTGCGTTTTCGTTGGCTGGTTCTCCTCCGAGACGAGTGACGCTTCGCTTGTACGTGGCGACCCGTAAATTCGCATTCACGACAGCCACTCCTCGTGGCTTCGTTTTATCTTTTTGAATTTCCCCCGCGGATTTTAACGTCGCTCGTAAAGCATATCGAACGTCGCGTTACGGCGACAGAGACCGTTTAACCAATTAATTAGTATAATTAAACAGCCAGCTCTCGTCTGTCAACGATTATGCTTTTTTTTAACATCACTTCCGGAATGATTCTTTATACAAGCGACGGCCAGAAATTCTACGATTGTTTACTATCTGGTACCCGTGCGATTCTCAGAATGGAGAAATACAAATTGTTGGATCTTGCGATTGTGTTGTTTCAATAGCTTCGGGAAAGGCTTTATATAGTACAAAGGCTTTTGTATAAGAGCGTCCACGTCATCCTGAACACTTGGATTAAATTCAAGTTCGCACCTGTGTTTGATAAGCGAATCTGAGCGCATCAGCAATGAAGTCATTGCTCAGGTAGTGAGTCATGGTCCGTGCTACGAGGTATAATATAAATTCTTCAAACCTCCTTTATATCCTCCTACCGACATCTTTGACTCCTCAAGAATAAGAGTGCTGACGGAGCTCCTCGTTGCCAAGAGTTACGTCTTAAGTTCGTTCAAAGAGGTCGCTTGTATTTTCTGCATCGCCAAGCAAACCAAGTACACGTAACCATCGTTAACGCGTTGCACTCGTTTCCTTCTTTATGCCGCGACCACCCCGCGAATCCTCTCCTTGGTGCATTATTAATGAACATATTTTGCCAGGGTACAATGCGCTCCGAAGCACGTACTGCTCGTGCTAACTGCTCTGTTTTCCTCCTTCACTAGTTCTTGAGCCAGCACCGTTATATCCCGGACTTCTATTTGCTGCATGAATTTCCATTTCTTTCATACTATTTTTCAGTTCACGACCTATTCACCATTGTGATATTCACAAAACGGTTATGATCCATTACGATCGATTCCTTTATTCAAAATTCTTTTTTTTTCAAGTTTATATGCTGTGCACTATAGTACATGATTTCTTTTTTAATAACCCTTAGTATTTAGTGGACGTGCAGGAACCAGTGGATGGGATTTAGCAAGATGGTAGGTAAATGTTGTAGAAGAGACGTGCGAGCCCCCTGAAGATGTTTGCCAAACAGACATGCAGCGTAATCCTGTTAAATATTATTTTACAAACAGGCAGGTGTATCTGTTACAGCGGGACGATGTGTTCAAAACACTTTAAAACTGCTTACTAACTAAATCACCCTGGATACATCGCTTGACATTTACCGTCGCAGTGGTGCGCATGCGCAAGCTGTATCCTTCAGGCTTAAAAAGAATTTCGTCGATTCTTAGCACGACCGTCGTCGAACGTATTTCCTATCCCTGACACTTCGCACTCGTCATATTATATTAACAATATATTTAACTCTTATTGTTCATCATGTTAGCGTTCTCCTAACTTTTCATACATAATATGTATATGCGATATAAATTCTTGTGTATACAGGATTTCGTTTTTATTTTTAATACTTTGCTAATATTCGTCGCGGGAATGAATGATCACGGCAGAATGAAGATACCCAAAATGGCGTCCACTTATTCATCTCAACGGCGCTAATCCTCCTCGCCCAGAAGATCATCGTCGATATTTATACCCTGAAAACATAATTAAAAAAGTGTCAGATTAGTGGTTGCATTTTTCAATGAGAAATATCAAATTGTGATGGCTGATAGGAGAATAAGTTGAGGGGGAGGATCGACGACTTGTCTCAGAACGTTGATCAAAATTGGTTCGTATCCCCCCCACCCTGTTGGATATTTATTTTCATTAGGGGGAAAATCCAAGAAATGTCTAAACGAAGAAAGGATCTTTTAATTAGCTAAGAGGAATTTTGTGTGGACACTTTTTAAAATCCAGCATCGTTTACTTGTTAGGTCATTATAAGTAGCTACAGAAGTTGCTACTCGGAATACGATACGTGTCAGCATACGTGTGTTCCGAAATAGTAGCATATATGCGTCATAAAAATCAGCAGCGTATCATTATGGGTGCGGCATGAAACTGATACAAGCGAGAGTAAAAAAGAAACGTGGAAGCTGTGTAGGAGAGAGGCAACGAAAGGGAAGAGAAGAGAAAGTAAGAGAAGCGGTCCTCAATTTTTCTCCGAGCTTCTGCAAGACCCTCGGGTTGTTTACGGGACGGCAGTCACGCTGTATTTTGTTTACAGCCTTGTTGCCATAACAATCCACTCCCAAGTCATAGAGGAGGGTCTCTGGGTCTCTGACCATTTCTATGTTTTGTCACGCCCCGTATCCTGCTTTTACCTCGAGCTTCCTCATTAAGCAAAACCATCATACGGATACTTAAACTTGCCTTGTACAAAGTGAGACGATTGTCCTCAAATTAAAAAACAAATATTGATTTCCACTATTTTCAAGCATTAACAAAAATTAGTATCGATAGGCTAACTTTGAACCTCTCAGTCTAGCGAGTCCTTACATTATTATATTCTTTCTAATACGATTGAAATATTTATATTTATCGATTACAAGTTCAAGCTATTGCGATGGACTTCAACGTGTATCGACTATACAGTTAACGTGTAGGATTGTGCATGGGGGTGCACCTTTCTCTACTGCCGGGCACAACGTGTTTTAGTAATACTACACCCTTCTAGAATTACCCGTATGTATTTAAGGGTATTAAGGCATCGTCTAATTGCAGCCTCTTGGCTCTTTCTCTCCTTCTCACGTTCTCCGTGCTTCACGCACTCTCTTAATCCTCGATATTTCATTCACTTCACTGTTCAAGGGTCACAGCCACTGGTATTACATATAGAAGAGGGTCGAACACGGTAGCGACTTAACGTGTGTTACTAATTCATTGAAACGACATTTATAACTAAAAAGCAACCGCAGGACAAATTGTTTCAGTCATGCGTTCACAATCAGCTCCGCAGCTCATGTTGTGACAGAGTTATTACCCGCAACTGCCGCTAATGGCGTTTTAATGCACTCGGCCATTGTTGTTCGGCAGGCAACAATACCGGATGATAAACTTACATCCGTTTCAGGAAAACATTGGCATGCCAGCATGCAAAAGAGCAAATGGAACAGCTTATTTAAATGTGTCTTAGTAACCATTTTTCTTTTTCAGAAGCAAGGCACTGCCCTCGAAAGTTGAGCAACGTTGTTTATGTATTTTTTGTTAATTAATTAAAAATCAATCGCACCAACTCGTCAACTTACTGATGTATCAATATTTTCATCGAGCTCCAAATCCATTTCTAAATCATCATCTTCCATGGTCAGAGGCCGCAAGCTACTCGTTTGCTTTATTGACTTCTCGGGTACCGAGGCTTTTGACGCAGCATGCAATGGCGCCACTGGCGTTCCAATATTTAAATCCTGTAGTCTGTTCGTCACCAAATCGTCTGACGTAGACGCGGCACCATTGTCTTGGGGAACTCCTGGCAACGGCGAATCCTTATAGACGAATGACCCAGACTGTTCAGCAGCCATCATCTCCTCGAATGGTTTACGCTCGGTGTTCGGCTGCAACGTTAAACAAAGAGTAATTAGAGACAGAAGAAAAGGGCAGTAGGATCGGTTGCTTCCTTGTAAAATGAGTAATAGAATAGCCAACAGGTTCCCTTGTTGTCAGTGTGAGCATGTATTATTTGTCTTTTGTACTGAATTGTTTTCTAAACAGCTGATAGTCTGGGATAACAAATAACCAGTGGAGTACGAGACGAAGGATCGGGTACGAAGAGCGACAGTGGCGCTCTGAAAAAGAAAAAAGGAACTAAACGATTTTCTGCGACTTCCGGTTGATAAGTGCAAAGAACGGCCGGTTGCTTATCATTAACAATACGTGATCCGGTAGTATATAATCGTTTACAATGTGGTTATGAGCACCAATGGAAATATTATTTACTGGCGCTCCAGCAAATTGTTACTACTATTACGGCTAGGTACAGATATTGCAGTCTGATTGCTACACCGAATGGATTGGACTCGCCGAGATGATTTGCACTACATAAATACAATATCAATTTATTGTTGCGCAATCATCATAAAGCTCTAGCTGCCTGTTTCTACTTGACTACCATCTTGGGAAGGGCCTAACCGATCTCCGACATTTCTCATATAGAAGCTGGATTCGTTCTGGGGTCTGACAAGGATTCCAGTCGGTTTCACGTTTCTCTCTTGAGCCGTAGCGAAAATCGTAGAAAGCTAGAAAATAAAGCGTCGATTCATTTATTTTTTTATTTCCTGCTGTATGCTACCACCTACTGAATTTATGGTGTCCGATGCAACTTGGGTGGATGAAGATCTATGATATGGCTGACTAATTGTTTCCAGAGCCAAGTCCCTTCTGAGATTTATTGGATACGATTTGTTCAACGTGTCATGGAGTTGGCACTCTGAACTCGGCCTTTATTTCGGTTCATGGTGTTGAGTAAATAGGTAAGAAAAATTTATGAGAATATACTGCCCTCGATCTGACGCAAAACATAAGTTTCGAGGTTCGTGAGAATAGAATGCTAGCAGCAGAGATCAGCTTGTGGGTAGAGATATTACTCTTGGGTATTCTCAACAATAAATTTTTCTTAGAATTCGTGAAGGGTATAAACTGTCTTAAATATTCTGGTGGTTTGTATCATCACGGGAGTTGCAGAGTTGGCGATTCAACTTTTTATTTTTAATTAATTGATGAACATTCTTCTAAATACTGATTTCACAATTTTATTCACGGTACCTAACCACTTGCGTGTACCTATTGTATGCGTAATTTTATACGGCGCTCAGACAGTGTGTATAATTCATTGTTACTGAGTGGTTGAATTGATGGCTGTATTTTTTTTATTGCGAAGAAAGAAGAGATGCACATTTTTTTCTTACCTTGACAGTGGGGTAAGCTGCTGCTGGTATTTTCTTCTTGTTTTCTTCTCTAAGAAACTGCTCAACCTTAAGAGCTTCTCTGTATCCAGGAAACAGATTTTCATACTGCTCAGGATCGGCCAGACTCTGTCCAGCTTTCTCGCTTACGGCTGATAACTTTTCTCTCCACAATTTCACAATGGAGGATATTTTACTGGGGACATACGCCTGGGCAAAGAAAGCGGCTTCTGGGATTCTGTCAGTTTTTATCAGAATATCCAGACACGCGTCCACGTCGCCAAGAAGGAAGTTTGATAAGAAGGAGATATTGTTTTTGCCAGATTCGTCTGCAGCTGCACTCAACGTCTCGATCATCTTCGCATTGCCTGTGCTGGTAGCTAGGAGCAACAAACCACCAAAGTCTTGGGCCTGGTGCAGGCATTCTTGGGTCAAACGTAATTTTCCTTTTTGCGTTGCAAGTGTCGCCAACTGACGCCACTTTTGTTGGCTGTTTGCTTCCTTTGCTAGAGAGTGGGCAGTCTTCAGATCTCCTAGAGCCAGGGCCAGTTCGAATCTATGCTCAGGATCCGTCGAGACAGCTAGTGCTTGTTCCTTGAAGCCCTATTTAAAAGATGGTGGACATGAGTCTCGGCTGATGTCGTCAACCTTGATCTAAATCAACTTACTTGTTTCTCCAAGAAGTGGGCGACTCTGGTACGATGTTCCTTCGGTACGGTTGGCAGCACCCGGTCAGCTGTCTCGAAATCTTTCCTCATAACGGCCGTCTGATATTCCAAAACTGAGAGAAGGAGCGAATAGGAGACTACTGAGAGTTCTTTGTCACAAAGATAGAGTCTATTGTCCCTTGGTACATAACCAAGTAAATACATTGGTCTGTCCAAATGGGAGACAGTCACTACTTCACCACCAACGAAGTAGTTTACTCGATTGACACTGTTGGTGTAAATGAAACAGTCACCAACCCAAAGACCAGTCTTCACGACTTCGCTCATTTCCGCTACCATCTACAAAAGTTTTGTTATATTGTCAAACTCAATAAGGATCTTTGGGGATAATGCTTATACAATGATACTTTGATGAAATATTGGGTTATGACAATTACCTCAAATGCGTCTTCAATGTCTTCGGCATTCTCTGCAGCATTTGCAACTGTGTCCGTGTGATACTTTAGAATAAAATATTGATCTGCTGTAGCCAACGCCACAAGGCATGCATTTTCTGCCCAATAAACGTGTGTTGGCTGAATGTCAATGCGGCGAACGAGTTTCAGAGTATCCCAGTCAAAGAAAGAGAGACCGGAGCCAGATGATACACCCAGCATAAAGCCACCGAAGATACCTAGAATGTAAAAGACTTGTTACGTAACACTGTAATATATTTAAGTGTCTCCTGGTTTGAAATCTTACCATCTGCACCAAAGTCAGGCTTGAAACTTTTCTTCTCCTTGAAATTCTTGAATACTTTTACTGTCGTAGTGCTCTCTCTAACAGCGTACTGACTAGAATCTGCAGCCCATACGAATTCTGAAGCCTGACCGAATGCCTTGTTCCTGAGGGCCATAGCTGTGTATATGATATACTCCCCATCTCCACAGACAACCAAAAACCTTCCGTTTGGATTGTGCTGAATAGTTTGTGGATAGATTTCACAAGCGCCCATATCCTTTACAGTGAGAGGTAACCTCTCGCCATCTTGCGCTTCTTCACCCAGCGCTTTTAGATTAACTTGTTGAATCTCGCTGTGTCGGGCCCATACAATCTTTCCACCCATGGAATCCATAGAAACAGCTGGTTCTTCTCTGCCAACTTTAACCATGACGCTACCTTCGTCGTAACCGATGGCCACGTTGTTCGAACCACGCTTACAGGCAATTGTCCAGACCCTTTCGAAGCCATAGTTCAAGGAAGATTCCAATCGATAAGTACCAGCATGCCAGATCCTTACGGTACCATCTTCAGAACCTGTCAAGACGATTGGCAGTTCTGGATGAAATGACACTGCGGAAATATTTTGCGTGTGTCCCTCCAGTGTTTGAACACATGTTTTATTTTGATAATCCCATATCTTCACGTATTTGTCATCTGCTCCTGATATCAAGTACGGTTTATCTCCACCATGGTAGTAATCTACACAGTTTACTCCTTTCTCATGACCTTCGAGTGTGAAATTTGCAGTGGATGATCCAAGTTGCCATACTTTTACCGTTCGATCAAGGGAAGCACTTGCAAATGTATTATTATCTTTTGGATTAAATACGATTTGCATGACATAATGTGTGTGGCCTTCGAAGACTTGTTGACCGAGCCATGACTTATCCCAATTCCATAATTTTATCAGCATGTCATCTGCAAAATGAAATGATTTAGTGAGTTAGTGCTAAATCTTTTTTAGAATGTAAGTCAAATAGAAAGGTTTATACGAACCACTACTAGTAAGAATAAATGGTTGTGTCGGATGTACAGCAATACATCGAACGTAGTCACTGTGTGCTTCAAAGGAGTGAACGCGTTCTAGTGTATTATAATTAAATACTCTGACTTGCATATCATCTGAGCCAGTGACCACCCAATTTTTACGAGGTACAAACTTGGCTGCTCTTACTGGTAGATCGCATACTTCGAAAGTTTTTACTAGAGTTTGTGTTTCGTGATTCCAAATATTCACATTGCCCTGGTAAAGTGAACAGAGCATCCATGGTTCTGTCGGATGAAGATCGACACTCTTGACTCTGTCCGACCTCGCAGTCAATTTACGTTTAATATCCAGTCGCAGTGGCTGTAAAAGTAGCATAAATTTAAATCACCTGGAACACACGACTGCAGTAAAAATATTTTGAGCAACATGACAGCACTAGTTATAAGTAAAAAATATTACTCTTTTTTTGTTATCCTTGGATAAATAATAAAATATATAGATGCTATGCAATTAATGAGTAAAACATGTGTTAAATCCATAAAGATATATTACATTGTATTACTTTAAATGAAATACATGTAAAAGCATATGTTAATATTGCCAAAAATCATAAGAAAATCCTGAAATATATCAAGGTGTAGCATCATCGATCATTTTTTATTTTTAACTAAACACGGAGTGGTTTTAAACTTTATGATGATCGGACTCCAAGAAATATGGTCCCACCAAAGTTTTGACGTGTCGGAGTGAGATTGTCACGTTCCATAAAACCCACATATTATGTTTGCGGTTTAATTTATTCAAAGATTAAACATGTAAACGCAAAAGCTTGATTTAAAGCACATACCATTTTTCACTATTTCGGCACTGATCTTCACTGACGTGGTTAAAAACTTTAATGAAAACGAGAGAATAGTCGACCTAAACAAGATACCGCTGCCCATCAAGTTAGGACGTGGCTGATGGCTCACGCGAATATGGCGCGCGCATCTAACGAAAGAGGCAATTTTTAAGCAATTAAACGAAGTTTTCAGAGTTCGCTAAAATATTACAGATATTCATGAACTCCCATTACGATAACGGGACCCATACAATATATTAAGATAAAGCTTTCTAGTAAATAAACTCCTATAACTAAAAAAGTGAAATGAATTGCTGTTTCTGTTGGTTAGAAAGACGCGCGACATAACCAATCGAGCAGCTTCAAGTAGCGCGATCTAGAATAATTAAGGCGGTTTATTTAAAATTAAAGAAAAACCTATCCCTATTTTCGATTAAATTTGATATTTTCTAAAGAAATATTGCTGATCTGTTTCCAAATTTATATAACATAAATAAGCCGTTAAATTTTTTAAGTTTCCACGAGCGTAAAATCATTATATCATGAATTGCAACATTCCAGAATTATTATTGAATTCAACACGTGTAAACATTTGAGTGTAAACATTATCAAGAGATGATAATGACACGTTTCTGACTACGTAGCATTAAATCGTTACTTTGGGCATGTAATAACGAATGTAAATCACGTATAAATCAGTAAAGGCAGAATTATCAAATGGCATATTTTAAACATCAAGATGAACAGATAAGATAAATATTCATTATTGCACGTATATATATCACTGCAGATCGGCAGTCTGATGAAAGTAGCATATAATTTAAAAGAGTCAAGGAATTTCGTGGGTCTTTCACACTATGAACTGGATGACGATCATTATTCTAATTGGTAACAATAGTGCCTTTCACTATATTTTAAATAGCCCCACTCGCGATGATCCTATCGAAAAAGTCAATACAAAATAAATTTAAATTGTATTTCAGTATCAATATTATATTCCAAAAAAGTACTCTCACAGACAGCTAATGAAGAAGATACTCATTACGAGGACTGTACGGTTTACAACGATTCAGGTATCCACGGAGGCGAAATATGTGGAACCGATGCAGTAACGTATCCAAACTGGGTATATTTAGATTGTGTTAATAATAAAAATTTGACCAACAGTAAGTTAATTCGAATAAATAGAAAAATAATATCATTACGTAATTATAACATCAACCCAATATTTTTTTTTTAGTTGCTACAATGCATCTTGGGCCTTGCTCGAGCGGTGATGTGAATTGCATACTGGATCCAATTTACGATCCCGTATGCGGATCCGACAATAACACATACAACAATTATCAAGTTTTATTGTGTTACAATTATAGAGAATCAGCAAGTACGTACTCAGATTGTCACTAGTTCATTGTTACATTTTAATTAGAAACATCTTTGCGCCTGAACATATGCAACTGTTTGCATTTCTGTATATCTGTATAAAGGGTTGCCCTGATTCAGGCGCCTCAATAATCACCTCGACTAAATATACTGACACAAGAATTGGTTCAAATATTTAAATAATGCTTCGTTTCAAGACGTGACAGTCATATCGAAAGGCGAATGCACGACTGTGGATTCTTGTGCCAGAAATGGAATTAATATCGACGGAATAAATTCAGTATGCGCCAGCAATGGACTCACCTATTTGAACGAAGCTCAAGTGAAATGTCTACAAAAGTACAATGCATGTAAGTGACATTTTATTGATGTTGAATAAACATTACGCTTCTTTGCAGTCTACGTTATTCTTACTGGTTATTTTCTTGTAGCGATAAAAATCTTGCATGACAGCGGCTGCACAGTAAGTCACGTTTACAGTATGTACGGTGCTGGTAAAACTGTTTGCAGTATTGCACGTCAGAGATACGAGTGGAATCCAGTTTGTGGTTCTGATTTGGTAACTTATCCTAACCCATTCATATTTTTGTGTTATAGGCCAGGTAAGTTACGGTATTCTGCACGTTTTGGTTATTTCGGTAGTATCGATATTTTAGTGAAAATTCAACATTTCTTTTCATGCAGATTTAGAGGTTATCTTTAACGGCGAATGCAATACGGATACTATGGAGGCTTGTATCACTGCGCACAAAAATGACACTTATGTGAATGGGACTTTGACCAATAACGATTTTACTACCGACGATCAAGTTTGTGGCAATGATGGCCGCACTTACCACAGCATCTATCATTTAATTTGCAACAGTTACTACAATAAATGTCAGTAATGCTGAATAATTAAATAGGAATTAAGTGTACAGATATGAAGTATTGGAATATTTTGTATTTTCTTTTTTTTCAGATCTATCAGACGTTCACGACGGCCCATGCAGTGGACCGGATGACAATCCTTGTGGAGCCGCAACAGAAGTAAATTTGCAAAATACAGTTTGCGGGAGCGATGGCGTCTCTTATATTAGCCCACAAGCTCTCTGGTGTGTAAAGAAAGGCTGGAAATCAAGTAAGTCAATTGTTTGCACGTTACACCGAGTAAACGGTGACCCATTATACTCTGTTATCTTCTATTCTATTTTACAATATCCGTCTTGTCAATCTACTTCCGAAAAAAGTTTAATGGTTTCGTTACGATGTTCGGAACAATTTTTCACCTTAACTATACTTAATGTGAAATTTTTCTATGTCATTAACCTTATTTTTCATCTATCTATACGTTCAATGGTCACTTAAAATGAAGATTGTAAACTTTCTACACGCTTATCCTTCATCGCAGTTGCCAAAAAAATCTTTTGCGCAGAAAATTCGTCAGGTTACATGATCAATTTTATGGGCGAATCACGTTCAGTGAATTTTTTGTCTATTTAATAGAGTATGTATTTTTTGCGTCAAATTCACGTCTGAATAATTTGTGGGATCTATGATTGTTATAGATGATCTCGAGTCATGCGTAATATTTCTGGGTTTTTCCCCATCTTCTGACTACACGTCCAACTGTTTCTTCGTGTAGCTATGATCTATCCTTCACGAAATTCAATGAGACGGCTAAAAATTTTAAATCACTATTTTTACAGATCTGACTTACGTTCATGACGGGCCATGCTGAGCAGAACGGTAATGATTATCATCATCGTATAATGTATGTACTTGTATATAATTAATTGGTTACGCATACTGAATCTCTTCCGCAAACTTCACCTAACAATTTAGTACACCTCTAATTTCTTTGTTTACGTAAGTGCCGCGGCAAGCATGGAGTAAACAGCGTTGCAGATCGGTTTGCTGCTGATGACAGAGAAGTCCTGGAACTTCTTTTCTATATTCTTGCAAGACAATTGGGCGTCATTATCCATGTTCCAGCAAACCATGTTATTAAACAAAAATAAAATAAAAACAGATTCCATTAAATAAATGTCGAAAGAACGTTCGTAGAAGTTTAATTTTTTATAAGTTTAATATTTACAAAATAATTTATTTCTTATTTTCATTAATTCACCTGGACTTTGTATTTATTTTACCTTTTTTTCTCTGAAGAACAGAAGGCCGTTTTTCAGATCGTTCTGAGATTTCATCCAATTTAGAGATGTCGCGTTTGTACATTCAAATAAGCCACGCATATGCATGACCCTGAGTTTAACATACAATACAAGGATGTTGGAATCTTCTATCGATAACTCATCTTCCTTCTATTTCCACGGCACGAATTCGAGACGCCGTTGTTGTCAAAGATCAACACAATGTCGTCTTCAGGCCGACAAGGACTCTCCTAAAGTTCATGGCAGGTCTTGCCTTAAAAGGGTCTCTGGGGAATCCATCTTACCTTTATACATTCTCAACCGAGTATCTCCCATGATGATGCTCTCTCTTTATTCCGTCTTTATCTGACACTTGTTCTCCTCGACAGAACAAACATTTGTTTCAGATGGATTCTGCGATTTGAACGAATTTCGAAATCCACCTTGTTCCATGGAGTTACCTTAGAAACCTACCTTGGAATATACCTTAGAAACGGATTGAAGTTCAGATTAAACAATGAATATAGGTCCAGGTTTTATAGATACTGGCATCATTATTATGTTTATACAAGATATAATTATGTTTTGGACACCAAAGATAAGACTCGTGAGTCACAGTGTACATTTATGGAATGAAAATAATAGTGGAATCGTATTAGAATTCTGGACGGTCTCTTGTAAGTAGACAAGTAATTTATGGAATACGTCGTATTAGGTATAGAAAAAAATGTATCTCATGACAGATTACGAAAAAAAAAATCTGATCGGATCATCGACCTTGTGGCTCACATAATTAATCTTTTGATACATTCATTCACGAGATTTCCTATTATATTACGTCTACTTTGCTAACGCATTACGTAACCGGCGAACTATCCTTTCCATTTAGAAATATGCACATAAATAATAAGGGAATCAGCATATTTTGGTAAAATCAAACACACCTTTGAACGTCCATGAGAAAATTGTCAGTCGCATTCGCTATTTACAGCATCTCTTGAACGTGACTATTTTTGCCATCTATTATTCGTAAAGATACCGGTTCTAATAATACAAGTTGACAAGGAACGAATAGTCAACTGTGCAGAACGTATGATAAAACTAGATTATCTTGAGAAAGGATCAAAACCCGTCAGTCGTACGTAGTAGAATTATACGTAAAAAAGATTCAAAGAAAAAAAAATTACATAGATATATGCTCCAGTTGAAATAGTCTGTCTATTAGTCGTAGAATTTGATTGAATTAATTAGATCACTCTTACACTGATTCGCAGGGGTCACGTATATTAATTTTATATCTCCTAACCTCTAATCCCGCATCAATCTAGTATATTGCTACTAGTTAAAGTTAGTTTGAGCGACGTCGTTCCGCCACGCAATTAATTCTCTGTAATATACAATCTGATCAATGTCATCCGACACCACATTAGGGGTCCCATAAGGCCCGAAAATAATTTCCAGACTTTCCACTCGGAAGCTGAAGGATATACGAAATACGAAAGAGAACGAACAAAGATGGTAGATTGCTGGATGCTATTCTATTCATGGAGGAAATAAAATGAATTGCCTAGAACATTCACAAGTGTCAGTGTTACGTTTCTAAATTGGGTCCGAGAGGCGAAACCAAATCTAGAGCAGACTTTGCTGTGTTTTCACGAGTAAAACTTGTAGGTTATACCGAGCGCTGGAAGAATTCCAATTACTCCCATTCCGTGGGGCTTATTCAGAAAAATGGCGTCCGTTGCAAAACGTCCTGGTGGACGTAAACTGACTCGGGATAATCAGACGGTGTATATTCCTCTCACTATTCGCGAGTCGCAATTAAATATAAGCTGTATTACGAGTTACCGAGTGATACCGAATAATGCCGAAAATAACCGAGTGACTGGCAAGTTTACTAAACGGATTTACCTACGTACGTTGTGCGGCTTATGGTGAAACGTAGGTAAATGCCCTTAACGTTGTTGAGGTTAGCGTTCTCGAGTCAAGTTCAATTCTGACAGATTTACGTAGGTGAAGTGAAATCTTATTCGACGCGAATGATCACGCTTCTACCGTTCAACGCTCGTGGGAACGCGACAAGAATTCACGTGAATTTAACAGATGGAATATCCCCTGAATTGCGGGTTTCGAAAAAGCGTCTATAGCATTTCGCAACTGGCGATCTCGATCGTTCCGCGAACACTCGCTCTCGAAGTTTCATGGTTATGTACTGGATCCTCGACATTCTCTCGAGTTCTTGCAGCCCCCTTTTCTTGGTAGAATTCTCACACAGTATGTAATACGACACTAAAGAACGTCCGCGCAACCCCGCACCTTTAGGTTAAGATAAGTATGGCTCATTTGACAAGCACGCAAAACTCTAATCGCGGTAATTAGCTTCCGTACTTTGCCGTATTAATTACCGCGTAGCTCGATTAAATAGCTGCGCGATTATCACGTCAACTGTACTTTATTAAAATGGTCAGCCGATGAAGGTGCGTTAGTAAGGTTTTCTATGTTGCTTACAGACTTGACCTGATTTTTCTTTGTAATTTTCTTTCAGTTTATACCCCCGTTTTTCTATCCCTCGTACCTCTAATCTAGATGCGCAGTTGGAGGTCGTCATGAATTTTCCCCATAGATGGGGACACAGCTGCCTCTTAACTTTTCATGGCGGATGTCATATATTATATTCTTCTTCTTCCTGTATCTCAATATTTGTTACTGGGAATTCGATGATTACGCTAAAAGAAATTAAATGGACGACGTTGGATTTTCGATACGTCATGCAGTTCCACGTGGACGAGTATTGCTTTCGCTTACTTTAAAGTCAACAGACTTGAAATTAAATGATTTCGATGAAAGTTTCGTGACTCGCATGATGAGAATCGAATTTGGTCACGACATAAATGCAAATTGGCAGTGAGTATTGCATTTAAAACTTATCGAATGTATCAATGATATACATTTTTCCCATTTTTTTAGCAATTGTATCATCGCTGTCGATTACATGGAATCAGGTAGACAGTTGATTTCACAATGATCGTTAAATCCGCCGGCGCCATTGTCCATTGTAAAATGACTGTCGGTAAGATGAAATAACAAAGCAACCCCAAGAAAAGTATCTTTACTGATGGTGATTCTCATTCCTTTAGTAGCTTCGTAATGGCGGCAAGCGACCGCGTGGTATTTTACTGTAATTTGTTCGGCAGCCGTGACCGAGTTGTCGACAAATCATCGTCGAGAGACAAGACAAATCCAAGAGAAGGAAGAAGAAGAGGAACAAATGGAGAAAGAAAGAACGCAGATGACCAAATCTTTATATCGGTCTGTTCGTTCAGGATGGGTTGACATTGCAGCGACGATAAGCCAGAAAGTTATTGCGAACCAGCCCTGAGGGAGCTGTCCATCACTAAATTGGACATTTACAAGAGTCTGGTGAACGGCCACATCGTTTACTGGAGTTGAAACCTCGGAATTACAAAGTCCTAAATCCCTTTTCCTTCGAATTTCAACCTTCGTCGATATGACTTTCAATAGACATCTCATTTCCTTTCTCTTGGAAATAGATGAGTCAGGGGTGGATGAAAGTTTATTTAAGAATGTATATAGTGGCTATAAAAGCAAAACACACTTGTCAAATTAACAATGGAATATAAATTTACTGGTGCCATTGATAGTAAAATTTATAAAGAATTAAACTTCTTATACCACGCACAGTAGGTAACGGGGTCGTGACATAAATAAGCTAATTGAAAAAGGGGTCAAGACTAAATATTTTAAAGGTAATAATTATTCATTGTAATTATCCACTAATGACTGTAAAGAAGAAGCACAATGCTATGACAGTTCTTCGTTGCTTTTTAAGTTATAGGATTCAAAAAAATTTTACCTTTAAAAATGACAGTCGTAAAATATTAAATATATCAGTCATCGAAAAGATTTCTATTTGCCAATGTTAATTTTACGAGTTTGGACATTTGCTCTTTCGATTTGGCTAGTAATATTGCACGTGAGAGGCCCTGACATATTCGTTAAGCAGAAGCCCATTTTGTACGTCATATAAGCCATATAGACTACAGATCGTCAATTATTATGGTATGTACCTCCCTATATTTCTATCAATAAATATTCATACGCACGTCTACAAAATGTTTCCTGTAGAAAAAAGAGCTACAATGGCAATCATAGTCAATCTTTTATAGCCACCAGGATACTCTTTGTCCAGGTAACCATAAATGATATTTTCTTAGTTCATAACTAGATTGATAAGAAACTTGCTGCTTTCTGAACACAATTTTTTGTCTATCACACACAGCCGTAAATAGTAATAAAAGTCCCTGACATATTCCCAGGTGGTGTCTTACTAACTTATATGGCGAGGAGTATGATGGAATTGAAAAGATTATGGTTCCCTTATAGCGAAGAATCAAAGTATAAAGTCGTGCCTTTCTACGTCTTTCGTAATGAATAGTGCAGGCACTGTTTCGCTTGAATCTGATTATTTTTGTAAATTTAATTAAAAAATTCAATTCTCCAAAAAAATACGGATTCCCATGTATTCTTTTGTTTTAAGGTATACAACAAGTCCTTGGTTTTATTTCGCACGGTGCACTCTTTGCCGAACGATTTTATGGCCGCTGACCTCCGCAACGCGTGACCTTCCTGACCTTCGCCACTACCTTGTCTGTTGGTACAGAACGAATTGGTGCGATGAATCGGGAGCCAGCGAAGATATGTCAGGGCTTTCTGGATGGCACACCCATATTGCTTTTATTCGACGAGAGAGGCGGAAGGTCAAAGTTCAAGACGATTTCAATGTCGAAGATCGTTACAGAGATATCTTATCATTTCACGGTAAATTTTCAACGAAGAATAGTCAAAGCTAAAGAGAATACAAGAATACTTTCCGCGAATCAAATATTACCTGAACCAATGAAACGATCGATTATCGATCGATTCTTTGTTATCCAAATATTTATCTTTCTATTAACATCCTAAAAGAAGATGGAGTACCGTGCTGATCCAACAATTAACATTCTCTGGTTGGAGGGACGCCGCGACGCCAGACGTCTTCCCATCCATCATCTCTCGCCATCGCTTTTACCTGAACGTGATATCTAATTATTAGAATGATTTAATGCTCGTAAGATGTGGCGATCATTTTCAGTCTCCTGACGCAACCGTAGTAAGCGGCACTTTGTTCCCTTCTTTAACTATAAATTCCAGAAAGTAATGTCTCTTTCGATTCTGCTTCATCTTTCATTTATTTTGAGCGTCTTCTAGAAAATGGTACTCCATGACGTTTCGATGATCCAAGGTCGAAACCACTACCTTAGTTATCTTCTATTAGATAAGTGTACGCTTTCTTGTTTCGTTTGCACAACATCTGCAGATAATTGGCATCGATTTAGCTTGAACGCTCGTGTCTTCTGCCTACGAGCTTGTGACAATGCATTCTTATTATTGCGTGGGCTAGAGACGTCGTAGTCGTCATAAATAATAATTAATGTACCAGTGTTGTAACAACTGTGCCCACCTTCATTGGTGTATCTGGCGGCACCTCTAGTGTGTTAGATTATCCTAGAACTAAACTACCCGGTTAGCCTATGAACTTCCAGCGAATGGTCTTTGGTTGAGTAATTTTGATTACCAGGCGTAACGACCTACAGATTTCTGCCTATGAATAACTATAGTGTCTATAACCACGGCGACGCTGACTTCATTCACTTGGACTGTGTGAATTATTAGAAATCAAAACATCATATCTAACGACTTATTGTTGTAACGGGAGAATGACTTGGACTTATTGGCTTCTGAATCCATGTCAAGCCGCTTGTCGTCACGTACACACCTGAAGACAGTTACAAGTATTTTTAGTATCGTTTGGTCAGTCGCCAATAAATGCGTCCCCAGAATCAAATCATACGTATCATTTGATTTGCGGGGTACGGCAAAACTTATTTTTCATGTTCATGGAGGCAAGATATTTAATAAAAAATTGAAGAAAGGATACAGGCTGATTCCAAATCATATACGACCTCATTGAAGATATCTTGGCAATGCTTATCGATTTGATATTCTGTACTTCAAGTTTCACTTTCTTCAAACTTTGTACTTCCGCTTCCAGAGCAATCAGAATCTTGTGGTGGGATCTTCGTGAACTTCCGGTTGTCTGAAACACCTTTTTTAATTACTTGTACTAGTTCTCGATACCTGATATACAGGAAACTGATACTGTGTACCTATGTGGATACTTGATCGGTCGAATGACTGGCACTGATCTCTTTACTTAATATTTTTTAAGGTCTTAGGGCAGTTGTAAAAAGCAAATGGTAACGCCGAACTATTGAAATTTCGATGGCGGCCATTTCCGCACGAAACTTGAACGAAGGTGTCGTTAGCCTAAGAGAGAGCGCGGAATCGTTATGCAAAATGCGGTTAGGTAATAGCAACGTGGTATTTTGCGAAGCCATTTTAATTCTAGGATATTAGATCCTCAACCTAAGATTTTCACCGATTCTTTAATCACGGATACTAATTTATTTCATTTTAGCCAGTCGCTCCCTGACGTCCCGAACTGCTACTCGGTTACTTGACTACTCGACGGGAAGCCATTACGAATCAATTGACGGTGCGACTATCATGCTGATGAACGTTTATAGCAGAGGGACCCTATCATTCTCGATATTGCCATCTGACAATCAGTCAAATGTTACATTAAATTTAGTCGACCGACTTTCATATATTTATCTTTTAATATCCATTTTCTTGCAATGCAATTAAATACAAATTAAATCCGAATTACATCTGTTCTCTGTGATCTAGGAATACTAGAAATTATTGTGAAGGTTTTATTCTCGAATGTCTAATTTATGAGAGTTACATGATGGATTTCATCGGTAATTTCAGATCTGTTCAAAAAAATCTAGTTTCGATTTTTAATGACGGCGAGTTTACAGATGCTAAGGATTTATTTAATTTATGACAGGACCGCTTGCCACGTGTTCTTTAATTTTATGGTTTTACTAGTTTTTCTTTTTTTTTCTTTTGCATCTCCAAGCTGATGTATGCTCTGTATTTTGTATATGATTTATATGATTTTACTTGGATTTTCTTGTAAATGGTTTTTCTCTTTGATGTTTAATGTAATTTTATACAAGAAAATATATTAAAAATATATATTTTTACTTTCATGCATTCTAGATACAAAATTGGATATTTCCTTCTGTATAATATTGGAGAGTATCTGTATTTAAATTATTTAAATGGAAATGATTATTTATGACGAAATCCTTATAGTCACCTATTGCTTGTTACAAAAATGACATTTTTAGGAAAAAGTACTTCTAATACATTTTGTACGTTTATAAATATTTTGATAATCTAAAGTAGTTTTGTATATATATATATTCTGTATTCCTTCTAATCAGCTGAATGTTTCAATAACTAAAAGTTCTAGACAAGCCATTTATTGTTTTTAAGCGATAACAGAATTCACATTTTTCCCCAGATTATGCACGTTGGCAAGATAAAAAAATATTGTATTTTTAGTCAACATTCTTCAAAATATCCTTACGAGTGACTGTCTCGAGTAAATTACAATTTTTCTCTATGATCAGTTGATGGTAACACATGAGCAACCTCAATTTCAGGTAAAGTTATTGATCTTCGGTAGGAAGTTGTATATTCATATCCAGACAGCGTGTCTGGTCCAGATGCTGAGAGAGAAGGGGAAGATCGTCTCTGCGCATGTCAACATGAATTTCCAACCTTACTTTACGTACGTTCAGTCGAATTCTCTGGAGTCACCCGAGGATTTCTCGTACTCTCGTGCTCCTAGTAGATAAAAAGAAATATCTTATAATACAAATTGTTACAGATATTTTCAAAGAAACAAAAAATGCGTAAGTTCCTTCGTTCATCGTCACGCGGAAGAGTATCGTGAAGGATGTAGAAAACATGGGCTTTCCATTAAGAGAGTTATTATTTAATTACATTTGACTCAGCGGAATAATGATGGCGGAAGGTGACGAAGAATTAATTAATAAAATTACTCAATCAACAATAAAAGTCTATCTGTGCAAGTTATTCCGGATTCTGTGCAAGGTCAGACAGTCCTCTGATATGTCACGTAGTATACATCTCTTTGGACATCATAGGAATGATACAGAAGCAGTAAAAATATATTAGTATCTATATTTATTCGCGATATCGTCTCGAAAGACTATTATAAATTTTAAGTCGTCTACTCACGTTCACTACTAGCAGTAACGTATCATTACGTGGGCGACGCTGCGAGGCATCGCGACGCCGACGGCCAAATCAGTCCCAAGGGAATGGGATGCAAGTTGCTTATCACGAATACGTAACAATCGACTATCGCACTGGTGCGACTCGTTATAATTTCATACAATATTATTCAAACTTATTGCACCAACTGAAGTTGGCTTCGCAATAGTAACCAAATTGGGTGGCTGACTTCACGTGGTGCATTAGCCACGAATAACACCATCGTATAAAAAACAGGCTTTATTCAGGTCATCAGGTCTAAGATATCGCCTGAAGTTGGCTCTGTTACAAATATCAAAGAAACGGACGAACTTCGGTCGGTACGTCAATCCTGACTAACTCTGTATACGATACATACTCTAGTATGTCTTTGCTAACTGTTAACCAATACTGTATTCACATATGAATGAAGTAAAACATTACTCATTTCTTATCATTATAGAATTTCTCCACGTTTCTCAATTATTCCTGAAAGTATTTCCTTGAGGCTTCTGAATATTTTATTTATACTGCGAGATACATCATGTTTTTACCTTAATATTTTATTCTAGACTTTCGCGGTTTGACCACGTCAGTTCAATCCTTTACTTCGTACGTGAACTAAAGCAGTGGAATTGTATTTTATTAATGATCCGATTACATTTAAGCGTATGAATAACTATATTAATACCAGAACAATGTGTAATATCAGGTACACCATTTTTTATATTTACTATAATTAATGGTTAATATTTAAAAGGTGGAATTTGATGATTGTTTCTTACGTCGACATCGAAGGAAATGGACTGTATATCTTGAAAACTGTATATTTTTATATTACTTAATTTTTTTGTCTTTACGCTATTATTTGTTTCAAGGTATACAATCTGGTTTTCTTTTTTACATCCAGAAATTTATGTCTCTCGTGGAATGTAAGACGCCATAGACCAATCAAAATGTCTATTGAGAAAGAAAACTAATCGTATTATGGTACAGCTTACTCTCCCACGACGCGATGTAACAACTTTAGAAACACAGAGAGACAGTCAGTCGTTAAAAGGATTTTATCTGAAATCCATTCTTGAGGATATATCCGATTGTGAGACTATATTTTCCAAACCGTGTATACTCCCCTAAAAGCAGGTATCTGTCCTTTACAACTACAAAAACTCAAGCCAATAGCATTCTACGCACAGGTCTAACGCACTCTCGAGGATTCTGGTTTCAAAATTGTCAGACCGGTTACACGCCATGTTGTATTCTATTTTCAAAAGGTCAACAACGTCCCGCAGTCTCGACGTTACAGTCGTGCTGCTACGTTCACTATCGTAAAATCAAATTTGCCGGCGACGTAACATAACCAAAAAAGTAAACAGTCCAAGTACACGTCTAACCTCAAAATATTATCTGAAGTCAATTACTCGTAGATATTGATCTCAGTTGTCACGTTTATTCATTTTCTTACGTTAATCCAATGGCACAAGGAAATGTTTTCCAGTTTTCATCCTCTAACCTCTTTCGTTCTTCACTCGTAGCACCACTGAAATATATTCCCACGACTGCAGCTAATACTCGAGGTCGATCGTAGCGAATTCGTATATTAGCAACGTTAAAAGTCGTCGGTTTTGCTACTCTTTATTGCTCCAACTTTTCGAGTATATCAAAGTGTGTAACACGAGGCTGCTTTACTGACTGACTAACTGACTGACTGGGCCATGCTTGGCAGTCACAGCTTTCTACATATAGAGGAGCGCGCGACGCCAACCGATTCAGTCTTCACTGAGCTACGCAACAACAAAAGCCAAGCGACTATAAACAACTAGCTTTCAATTAGAATTTCAAAAAGTACAGTACTGTATCAAGTATACGTTACTTTTTGACAAATTTTTTGAAAACAAATCGAATAAATTCGTCGCTTACTTCTATTCGCGTTTCCGATTTTTATATTATCCGTCGCGATTTTTCATTGCGACGACAGACTCTTTTCCGTGGTGTGAAACAGTGTGAAAATATATTTTTAAAATTGCAACAGTGAATCTTTGGTAAGACAATCAAAATTGTGGGAGTTTTAACGCATTTTCATAACTAAAACATCGTTCGACAGTGCATGTTAAGTTTCATCGAAATCATATCGTCGCACGATAGACGTAAGCTTTTTTGATTTTTATTAATCGTCTTTATTAATTAGACATTTCACGTTTTGAACAGTCAAATGATCGATCTGATCTATCGGATAATCAATAATAGATATCTATCGATATTAAGTTTTGCTTATTATGTGTCACGAAATAATTTTTTTAGCAATGTTTAGAAAATTGCACACGCGATATATTGAATTTCATTTATGTATTATACAGTAATTTATACGCATACATTGTTATATTATTTAAATTATATATGCATTATACAATATAGCAGAAATCTATTAGCATTGATAATCATTCATAATTGACAATAGATTTTGATATTTGCAAAAGGCAGATATGATTGACGCAAAAATTCCTGGCAGATTTTTTTTATTAAGTAGATAATCGCACGTGACATATGTGAACATAGTAACAGATTGACACTCCCCATCTACAGTGATAGATAATTTAATTAGTAACTCGGAATCAGCCACAGTAACATTCAAAATTAAAGCACCTATATATATTTACATTTGAAAGTAAATAAAGAAGTACAGAATAAAGTAGAGATTGACCTGGTAGGGTAAGATTACCGATAAGAATAATTTGGAATGAAAGTTTGTCCAATTAAAAGATTGTGCAATTAAAAAAAACTAATTAAACGGCTGCATAATCGGTTAATTTTTTTTGTTGCCAGCTACCCGTCGACAGTGAAAAGTCGATTGGATCAAACATGGAGCAAAATGGAATATCAATGATCTCGCCGTCTTCGGTTACCGAAAATTCGAGTGGGTCTAAAATCAAAAGCGCAAACATCGTGTTGTCCAAGGAAAATGAAGTGCAGATGCAGATACATAAAGTAGAGATGTCGTGTAAGTAAACAAAAAAAATGACGCAACACATTAACCAAAGTCAAAATGGCTTTCGTTATTTTTGTTTTTGTTACGACGAAAATTCCAAAATGTCTTATCGTCCCTAATTTTCATTTACGATGATTTCGTCTCCTCAATATTAATTCATTTTATATTGTTCACTTTAACAACAGTGCGTTATGTAAGAGGATTCAGAGGTATTACAAATTGCGAAAACCATGTTTTATCTCTATTATAACCCCCTCTCCCCTCCACCGAAAATACTGCCTTTTTTTATTACCCTAAAGATTATATACACACGAATAGTCCCAAACTCAAAGTACATCATAATTATACCTCTGTAGTATCATAGCCATTATAAACTGAAAAAATATCGGAAGATCCGATTGACGTGAAAAAAAAAAATTAAGATTCTTCCAGAATGTTCGAGAAATCAAAAAATTATTCAAGGACAAATAAAAAGTCTCTCACAAGCTTCACTTTTAATGTCACCATAGTATAAAAAAAAACTAAATTCTATTTTTATCTGTTTAATTAATAGTCGAATTTCGACACGGTACTTTTATGATAAACTTGCGATATCAAGTGGGGCTTGTTTCCGAGAGTACTTCTGGAAAAATGTAAACAAAGGGGGGTGGGGAGAGAGAGAGAGAGGGGGGAGAGAGAGAGAGAGAGAGAGAGAGAGAGAGAGAGAGAGAGAGAGAGAAAGTAGGATAGTGATACACGAGAGTGAATATCGCGTGCAACAATACGGTTCGATCTGCATGGATCTGAGCTTGAGAGAAAATCAAGTAATGAAATTAGATCACAATTAGAGAAGTACATATGTGTATATACATATATACATATATACATAATTGTTGAAGATGTCTTATTTATTTAATCTCTCTGCGTCCTTTAACGGTGAATGCATCTCGTGTCTCTTGCTCGTGACTGACGCATCGCTCTCATTAATATGTTAATTGTCATTGTCAATGCCATTACCGGTAAGATTGCCTCAAACGTATAACGGTAAAAAGAAGAAAAAAATGTTGAAGAAAGAAAGCAGAAATTAAATGTTCTTATTAAAAGAAAATTTTGAGATTGAAAAACGAAAAGTTTGAAAAATATTATTAGTGTTACGTAACAAATGGCTTAAAGTCCCACTTAACATTTTTTTATTTCTTGCACTGCGTTACTTAGGTACAGAAATTTTTTTTTTGTACAAAAATTGTTTCTACTCAATTTTAATATCTTGGCCACTTTTTTTTACTCTTATCGATTTATCAATTCTGTTCCTACTATGGTCGTAATAATAGTCTGAGTATTGGAACGGATACAGAGGCAGGTGGAGGCAGGGCAGTGCAGTCGCGGACATTCACCGCAATCCGAACTTGACCTACTGTAACACTTGCGGCTTCACAACTCGCGATTACCAGTATAGCGGTTGTATGTATTTTTGTATCTGAGAAAAATTTTTGAAAATCCACCTTTAAATTAAGTATCTCGTATACGAGGTGATTCGATGATCGAGAAATACGTATTTAATTCTAGCACGTGTCACGGAATATATGTATACCTATAGATATACTAGTTAGCTTGGTGCAATTAAAGCGTGAACTTTTAACGGGTACGAATTTAAATATATTCGAATGAATTTTGAGTGTTATTTTTTGGAAAAAAAAAGGTGCATATATATGTATGTATGTACGGTGATATTGGATCGATTGGTCGTTGAATTTGAAAATTGATTTCTTAGAATATTTTCGCAATGGAAAATTGTCTTTTAATTACGTAAGGTATGCAAGTGGTAATTTTCAGGATGCACCTGCATCTTCGTTTGATTATGATTAATGTGACTTTTTTGTCCTTGTGATCGTTTGACACGTAGTTGTTTTTCAAAGATAGCGATGATGGATTTTGTGAATAATTTGCAGGAAGTCTTTAGCGTGTCTATTCCTTTTTTATAAGAACTTCCGAAGTTATTTAACCTCTTAAATTACGTAGTACTTTATAAGGTCTCTGTAGATCGTAAAAAGAGGATGGCGAAGCAGTGGATAAGTTTTCACCGACGTCAGGATTCCGGGTTAATACATTAAAAGTCCCGAGCGGCTAAAAAGTTTCTGGAAACTTTTACAAGGAACTATGAGAATCTAGGACAGTGAGATTTCATCGTTTATTGTCCGTAAGTTAAATAAATATATAGTAAAGAGTCCCAAAAAATTACGCGAGGGCATTAACAATGTGTGGGACATTGATGAAAATAAAAAAAATTTGCCAAAAAACACTGACGAATAAGATAATTTTGAAAAATTAAAAAAAATATGTATATAACAGTCTTTTGGAGAATTAAACTACCAAAAATCTCCCTATCATTATTCGAAGCGTTCTCTAATTTTTGAATTTTGAACAACTTCGCGGTAAACTCGTGGTCAACAAAGAGAAACTTATTCGTACAGTTCAACGTCCTTTTACCTTCGATTAAATTAAATACAGCACATTTCTCGTACGTTGAACGCAGAGTGTGACTTGGGATCAAGCAGCAAATAGCAAATAACGACTATTCGCCTTTCCTTTGTTACTTTTTCTTTTTCCCGAACGAACGTCGCTTCGAATAGTTTCGATCACGTTCAAACCGAGTGTCCAGTACGTATACTAGATGGCGCCACGTATGCGCGTGTAGCCGGGATGTTCAACCAATAAAAAAAAGAACAAAGAAGTCATGTTCACGCTCGATTCATAAGCGACGGCGCTGGGCTTCCTTTCTTCAGATTTTTCGCTGGATAAAACCGGACGCAAGAGGCACCTCCTTTTTATCCTTCTCGTAACTTTCGCCATTTCCTCCAGTCTGTGCAGTCGAGTAAGATCCAGAAACTGTGAGAATGTAAACCGGTATATCAGATCCTTAATGGATTTCGATTCGTTTCCGTCTCACCTAACCTAACCCGACAGAACTCGAGTATCTCAATAAAATTACTCGCTTGATGATAATTTGTAAATCTTGAAATTGGTGCGCACTGTTATCTCTAATTCGTTAACGACGAAAGGCGGATATGATTTACTCGCCGGTACGGTACTGTAAACAATTGCAGACAAGGCTCATTGTTCCTGGAGAATTTTATCGCGTACTCTGTGACTTTCTCGAACAACTCGGAAGTCCTTGTTATTATATTGTTATTAATGGCGGCATTGTTTGGCTACCGTAATTAAGTACACGCTTTTGTACGAGTACGATAACTTCGTTTGATTTATTTTATTGTTTTTTTTTATCTTTATTAACTGCTTGACAGGTGCGGATGTTATGGAGCGTCCTTGTAAGTCAAACGATTAACTTGATTGCGAGTATGATTGCGGTGTTTGAGTCTGAAGTAAAAAAATTTGAAAATTTAAAATGACGGATTGAAAATGGCAACTTGATAAATCGAAACTTTAACCGATTTGTATGAAAATCTTTGGGGTGTCTGATGAGGAATTTGATGTTAACATTTCAAAATTTGAAATTTATATGACATACGTGGCATTCGATGCTGGGATCGTTATTGTAGCAACTGTTGCTATTCGTTGGCCTCGTGGTGAAAGACGTAACGTCGACTATAAGTTGGCGGTTAATAGGTTAAAGTGGTTTTAGAATTATAAAAAAAATGTCATGACGAAATTATGATCTCAAATTCGGAATCAGTGACACTGAAAGTCTCCAAGAACTCAGTTTTGTGCGAATCAGAGAATTTGGATTTTCCAGACGTTCATTTTGGGTCCGTCATTTTGAATTTTTGAATTTTGTGTAGTATAACTGTGTATTATTACAGAACTTTTTAGGATCCATAAAACTGGCTTTGAGTGTCTATAAAAAATCGTACAAAATCAGACGCTTGGGCACTAATGGATTAACCGATTTTTCAATCGAAGCTTATGCCTAACTAATTGTTTCGTTCGTAGACACGTCGCAAGATAAATAAATATGGGATAATGAGACTGAACTCATTTCAGTAAATTCGTATAATTAATAATATTCATTTTGTTTTTATTATGATATGATAGACATTTTAAGGACGCGTGAAATCCCCAGTATCTTTTCGACTCTGCTTACCGACCTCCTTCTTCTTCAAGCGTTACAAGTATATCCGGTTGTTGTTATTGTCCAAAGAGTCACGACGATTACGATCGTCATTTCTCCGAGATGAGAATTAAAAAAAAAAAGAAATGCAAAATTCTCCCCGATCTAAAGTAAACTTCTAACCCCTCTCTTTCGGTCACCAGAAACATCGATGCCTTCTCTTTTAATTAATGCATTGCGGATGGATCAAAAGAATTCCTGTGCTTGGTACAGCGAGTAATAAAACGACTTATCCACAATGTGCCAATATAACGGGATAATAATAAAGCATTAGTCCCAATCGTCCGCTCTCTTTTTCGTTCCAAAGTAACTGTCCAAAGGTACAATTCATATACCGACAGTCGGTAATGTAGATAAAGAATCCCTGCCGGTAACATAAATGCGTATCAGCCACACAAAACCATTCATATCGCTATCACTAACAACTTAAGAAAAATACAAAAAACAAGTATCTCAAGCCAAACAAACAAGAGACACTGGAACGCACAGTAAATACGAACGTAAATGGAACGCGCCATCTTTCGGTGCGTTACGTAACGTCGGTAACTCAGCCGGTAACTCGATCTACAATCTCCCCAGATCCAACCTAGAGCGATGCCAAAGCCCGAAATACACAAAGTTCATTTATCTTTAGTCTTCACCAGCAGCAACGCACCGAAGACATTAATATCCAGTGAAGAAAAGGGTGGGCGGTGGGATTGTACGACGCCAAAGCAAAATAGCATAATAAAAACAAGGCAAAATAATAGAATCACCGTCCCGTTTTACTTACATCGTTCCCTTCTTCCTCCATCCTATCTTTATTTCAACTTCGAAATCAGATACGGGTACGTTAAAATCTTTATAGCTAATCGACAGATTTCATTAATCTGACTCTAACGCGCTGTCATTGACCTGCGCGTCTCTTCACCTCTTAATTATCAGCGTCGACTTCTTTCCCTAACGTTTGTATATATTTGAGCTGAGCCAGGAAAAGGTGTCCTCGTAACATTTGATTCGTGCCGACGACTCGCGACGACAATAAAGCTAATGGCGGAATAAAAGAAAACGAGAGAAAGGAAGAGATGGAGCACTTTCACGATTCGGAATAGGACGTAAAACTTTCATCGTAATTGAGAGCGACGTTGGAATTCCTACGTGAAGTCTCTTGATACGTGCAATTGTAGTAACTAACTGTACGCTTCATACCCCAAGGTGCATTAGTGTTATATATACTGCAGTAAAAAAAAAGAACGAAGAAAACAGAAGCAATAAAGTAAGTCAGTTTAAAAATTTGCAGATAATAATTAAATTTTTTAATATTGTTATCTTTACAAATTAATACGCAACTCGGGCTTTTGATTTACGTCTCTGATTGTAAATAATCACATATGTACGCGTATCATCTTCACGTATCTTAACGACACGTGCTACCGTTAGTTTACTATTTGAAATACTTACGTATTAAGGCTTGGCGCTACTATCACAGGCACTGTATGACGTGTTTAGCCTAATGTAAACCGAATGGGACATGTGCATGTTCCAATTACGCTCTCGTGATGTGCGTATTTATATATTTGTATATTGTGTACACATATAGCGCTCATTCGAGATATTCCCACTAGTAGTGGTCTAAAACCAGCCTACTGTCACAACTGCTAAACATGTGATTATATATCTATGGTAGAGATCATTATCATACGCGACAGCCTGCGCAAACGATTAAATGCCGATGGCTGTGTAAACTGTCATTTAGGTTTTTGATGATATGTTGCAAGTATACCGTCTAGAGGTATTTTCGGTGGTTTTAATTGTTGTCAAATATCATGACGTTAATAGATGTCAAATTAAAATGTGATAAATTATGTGATAGTTTAGAGATACAATTTGTATGCTTGCTTGTTATATAATTTATATATATATGGGTAGGGATGCTGAATATTATGTTTATGGACCGATGACTGATTTGTTTTTTAATTATTAATTAATTTTTTGGTTTTATTACCTTCTTTATGGATCGATTTTTAGTAACTACCTGTTGCTGAAGGGAATAGACATATTATGTGTCAGATTTAAGGTTTTATCTGAGATAACGATTTGGGGACATTATTCTTTTTTTGAAAAATATATATTAGTGGTTTTTGGATTTTTGTATGGTTGAATTTTTTAAATGTGTTTTTTTGGAGTTTTTGTCGGAATTTGGAGATAGGGATTGTGGAAGTTGGTGGGAATTATCGATTGATCGATTCTTTTGGGTTAATGGTCGTTATGTTGATTACGTTTTTTTCTTGTGTATGGTGTGGGATTATTTTGATATTAACCGTGATTGATTTTTTTTTTTAATCTTTATAAATGATACTGCTGGATATCACCTTTGGACTCGTCCCAGTGATTTTTGAAATATTTATTGATTGACGATCGACTCGAAACGGTGGCTCTGGTATTTGTGTTTGTAGTTCGTATCAGTTTTCTGTTCCGAAGGGAAAAGATTCTTGGTGCTTTCTGTCGGAGAGCAAAAACGAATTTTAAGGAATCAGAGAGAAATTGGAGTTTGGTTAAACAGCTGAATTTGGATATGGAATTCTAAGTCGTGTTCATTTATATGGAAATGTTTGGTATGTAAAAAAAATATTTGCGGAATTTTGAAAAATACGATGTGAACGATGTAAAAAGCAATATTATGAATTTCCGTAAAATGAATTTTATTGGAATTCATGATAAACATGGAAATGTTTTATAACTCTTTTCAAATGCGGATAGAATTGCCATTTGTTTTTCATAAAAATCGTGCTTTTGACAATTTACCGAAATTACACGAAGCACGCATAAAATAATTTGTATTCAATTTTTTTTTCATTTGTATCTACTATTTTTCTCTGCCAGTCTTGACTCTTAACAATTTTGTGTTTGGAGAAGCTCGATAATTAATATTCATGATAATGGCTTATCGACAAATTTTAGTTTACGTAGTTATATTCACTTAATGATTATTGTATTCGTGGACTAACGTCAATTTATCGTCACGTCTGTTCGGTCGTGTACCAATTGACTACAGGATTACTAATTGGCAGTAGACGAAAAATAGAAAATATAAAATTATTACAATTATAAATCAAATTGTATTCTAGCTCTTATTTGTATCAAATATTAATATTTCATAATGTCCAGAATTGGTACGCAGACTCGTCCAAAATTGTATTCGGCTAATCGAAATAGAAACATTCGCCAATATTGTCTGGGTAATTTGGCACAGACTATCATAAATTTTGAAGTCTCCAAATAAATATTTAATTAAACGTTTCGAACTGATCAGCTGAACGAAAAGTTAGAAGCCAGATATCGAAATTGAGATTAAATTTTTGAAAATCTATTTTCAAAAATTCCAAACTCGACCTATTATCTTTTCTTCTGTCGCACGATTCAGATCAATGGAATTAATTATAACTTTGCGAAGCATCAGAATCCTTAGAAAGACACAGGGTTACGTACTTTTTGAACCCTTTTGGAATTTAATTTATTTTTACAGGCTTTAATTAAACCTCCCTTCCGCCTTAATTTGAACCCTCGTTAAAACTCCCGAAAACGCCGTTATGTTTATTCGCCCAAATGTCTACTCTGCCATTTGAGCACCGTGCGCATGTACGTAATGTACAATATTAGTGAGTGTGCCTAGAACTTTGGAGGTTGATTAAATGATAAAAATTTTCATAAAAACTCCAATAAAAAATAACTCCAAAAATTTGTAATATCAAAATTAAATTTAAAAAAATCTTTTTTGTCAACATCAATAGTCCCTTTACCACTGATACAAAGCGTTATCGAAAATCGTAAAATTTGCTAAATTATTTATAAACATTAATATCTATTATGAAAATTATTAGCTTTATAACGTAGACCACGTGTGTATATGCAAACAGATTTTCTTTATCGGATTTTCTTTTCCGGACCACAACAACGTTTATGTTTTTCCTTTGAAAATCATTTCCCGTAATATCACGGCATACGAAATGCTGGTAGAAGCGGATAGAACGATGAAATACCAAACGCGATTTACATTTTTATACACAGCCGACTTTCCATTATTGAGTTCCGTATAGGGTATGGGGGGGGGGGGCATAATAGTGCGAGGGCGTCCCGACGCTCGTAAAAGCATTGCACGCTATTTAGAGCAGTTTATCGTGTATGCTATAGATATGATATCAAAGGTATAAAAATCGGATCGCTAGTCGTCGTTTCTGACAGATTTGGGAACACAGTCTAAAAGTTGGTGTCAAGTGTCGGGCGACAGATTAAGCATGTACTACGTGATTGTGAACGGACCGTATTGAATAAGAAATAAAAAATCCAACGTGTCGATAAAAATGTCGCGAGGAATTAAGCGAAAAGGTAATAAAAGTTAATGAATAAAAATATAATTAATATAAAGAATAAAAGATGTAGGAAGAAGGAAGAAGAAAGAGAAGAAGAGAAAAAGTAAAGAAAAATGGAAGATTAAAGAAGAGGAAAAAAGAGATTAAATTCTCTTGGGATCCGGTAAAATAGTTTCTTCCGAAACTTTGTTTATCACTCTTAATGATCGTTAAGTAACGAAATTCTTAATTACAAGCTACGGCATTAATTATTCGTCAGCTTGCTTAGACTTAGACCAACGGTCGTCGTAAATTTAATTGTACGTCGCCCTAAGGATTTTCTCCCACTTGTTTTCAGGGTTCAGAAAACTCATGCAAGAAGATGGTTCGGTCTGGGACACGTTCCTTATGGGACTGGCCGAATTCATTGGTACCGCCATGTTGTTATTTATCGGATGCTTGGGATGCAGTTCCGGTCTTGGAACTATTCGTACGTCCTTTCAATCCGCCTTTGCTTTTGGTTTGACTGTCATGACGGTTCTTCAGGTGAGATATTTAGTCGGGTTTTTACAATGAAAAATGAATTTTCAGTCTCGAGTTCGTAAAATTCGAAATCTGAGTATCGAAACGTGAATTTTGAGACCAATCAACGTGTTTTATCATTAAATAATTTTTTATATATTTTTTTCAGTGTATAGGCCATATCAGTGCTGCTCATATCAATCCCGCGGTAACAGTGGGTTCTGTTATTCTTGGCAAAAAATCAATTCCGACAGCCTTAGTATACTTGGTAGCACAAATAACCGGCGGCATACTTGGATTTGGTTTGTTAAGGGTAAGTTATCTTTTTATTAAGCATTCCTGTCAGGCGACTCTGTCCGAACGTCAAAAGTATAGTTTGAATTTGCCGCCTTTTAAAACTTTCAGGTAGTCACACCGCAGCAGCACCTGCACGCCGGCGACCCAGAAGACACTGCCTCCTTTTGCATGACTTTACTCAACAATGATATTACCGTCTTTCAAGGTTTCCTCATGGAGATCCTTGCCACGGGTGTACTGATGTTCCTAACCTGTGCCCTTTGGGATTCGCGTAACGAAAAGAACGTAGATTCCGTCTCCGTCAGGGTTGGCTTGACTGTGACATGTTTGTCACTCACCGTTGGCCCTTATACAGGGTGCAGTATGAATCCTGCCAGAAGTTTGGCGCCTGCTATCTGGAACAATCAGTGGTCTCATCATTGGATATTTTGGTTTGGACCTTTCGCAGGCGCCATCTTGGCCACGTTATTGTACAAGACGTTATTTTGGCCGAAAGATGTTGACAAGGATAAATTTGCTGATGATCACGTAGTACTGAATGGCATCCAGTCGCTAAACCCAGAGGTAAACGTTATTGGTGGTAGTTTGATATAGAATTACGTGACCTTTGACACGGGTTTGATTAAAGTAATTTTTCTGTTTCAGGTAAATTGAGGTACCTCGGAGGATAAGAATTTTTGTATTTATTTTATATCAAAGCATTCCTGCGCCTCGGTCGGTAACTTCTTCAAGCTATTGGTTATTGATTGGGAACTGATTATTGTACTTGTTGATTATCATCACATTGAACTGTGTTATCGCAACATTCGAAAGAAGAGTTCCTGATTAATAAGGATATTCCATTTGTTCAGACTGATTTGAAAAATTTATTGTACAAAGACTCGGTATTTTTAATTATCCAGTGATATCGATACGGATCAATTTTTATCTATGTGCGTGGATGAAATTCAGAGATTTTGAGATTTATAATTGACAGATCAATTTTAGGTTATTGCGCATAATTCTCATCTTGTCGTTTCAGTATTTACGAGATAGTTGCAATCGACCCTAGTAGGATAACCTTTTTCTAACCTACGTTAAAAATTTATCGGGTTTGCCTGTCAGACCTACGTAGGTTTTCCCTCTAGGGTCAAGCTTGTTATTAGACAGTATTTAACAGGACGTACACTGCGTGCCAAAATGTGTACTCCGAAACAAAGGAAAAGAAGGGTATTTCGTCCTTCGTTTTTCTGTAGGATAAAAAGTGTAACTCGAGCATAGAACGATAATCGTGAGAGGAGAGAATTCAATGAAATTTTTTTTCCGTAATTTAAATTGTCAAAATCTATGAATTTTTAACCTTCCATTTCGTCATTCTATATCGTTTACGTAGACAAGGAATTAAGATTTTTTAATTGCCGCGAAAAAAACTTTTAATCAGACTGATACGGTTTTTAATTTTTTTTTAAATATTCCCGCCAATCTTGCCACGATCTACGTTGAATTTTCTCAGCTTCCGGTTTGTCGTTAGTTCAGTGACGAAACTGACAAGCAGACTCAAAGATAAGGACACATGAAAGATCCTTTTTTTCATGTCAAGGATAAAAAGGAACTGACTCAAAAAAAATTTCAAAAAATTTATTTCTAGGCTACGGAAGTATTTTCTCCGATTCTATCGGATGATCATTTTTCAGACTGACAACTGCGTAACGTTGCTGGAGTAAAATGAATTTACGAATAAGCAGGCGATCGGTTGTGTCTTCAAGGTCGACTACATTGTAAATCGAATTGAGAGGGAAAGAAGGAAAAAAAAGATACAAGAAACGTCGCCTGCACAGGGACAAAGTAGCAATTACTTTAACAACATTGTAAATAAACTGACGTAATCTTCCGATAAAGGCACAAACTACTATGTATATGTATATACGATGTTTTATACGTCGATCGATGGTCCGATCGATAAAATTTTCAAATAGCATAACAAAAATTCGTCCAATTGTTAAATATGATTTGAAGCAAGATGGCGCGTTGATAAAAAAGAGAAAAAATATTGTTTAACCTGACGATATTACTTTCATATTTCAGCTGTATCGCATTTTCATGTATTTAATAAAATATTTTCTCTCGTCCTACCAACGCCTGATCGTCCAAAATTGTTATTATTGAATCGACTATACTCAATCGTAATTATACTGTTTTGCTGTGTATTATCAGTGTGAAATTGTCGATCGAAAACGCTATAAATAGTCATCCTAATATCTTACGAATATTGTTGTCGTTATAGTTATCGAGGATCATTAGCATAAATTTCACTGACTCCCATTATCTCTGTAGCTTCCGAGATACGCCGAAGACTTTTGTTTATGTTTACTAACCTTATTTTAACTCAACCTAAACATGCCGTCCAATGTCCTTGATACGAATAACGTATATTTATCTTTTCTTCTCTCTCTTTTTTCATTCACGTATCGAGACCATCGTGGATCGATCAAAGAATTGCAGCTTCGATTTAAATCCGCGAGATGTCACTCGAGTCGCGTTCCAAACTCGCAATCGTCAAAATGATCGGCTACGGTTGATTTTCAGTTACTCTCATAAACCCGGAAACAATTGGAAGCCTCGCAATTTTCTTTCAGGCCAAAAGTAGCTAACACAAAACGAAGTGGTGAAAAGGGCTTCGTACGAGGGTGGCTTCACTTTATTACAAGGGTAATAAGTCATGAAGACGAATTTTCACGTCAACGACATTTGTCGGCTATACAAAGTGAAATAAGCTTTTACTATTAGAATTTTATTCGACTCCGTCAAGCCGACAGATTTGGATTGATCGATGATACGTTCGATCGATCAGTGTCCTTGTATAAAGATACTCTAATAAATAAAGATACTAAAGAAAATTACAACAAAATGGCGATTTCAAGGTTATCTCGTTCCTCTTTGAATCGCCCAGTCCTCTTTTTGCTCATCTTTGACTAGACTCTTTTCTGAACGTTGATTAGGATCTAGTCCTGAAAAGCATAACTCTGTAGTGGGTATCTTTTTTTTTTGCGAATTCTGGATTTGAAAGATGTTTTCGACTGCTGACGTTTTACGACGGTAATATCGAAACGATGGCGAGATGAATTTCGTGACTTTTTTTCTCCCCTCTGTCTCTTGAATTCAAGCTGCAGGGAAATTTCCTAGACACCCCTTTGCCTCCCTTCAGAGTGTTCGAATATCATTTATCATACGTGGGAATATCAATCTTCACTCCTTTTACGAGTTACGACCCTGTGATAATTTCTTGACTTTCTCAAGATAACAACTCAAAGTTCATGACACTTATCAACCGTCACTCGTTAGCTGTCAAAATAACTCGTTCAAACGTATCGATCGTAACAGCTCTATTCCATTTCAATAATTTCGCACTATTTAACTAAAAAAAAATTTACAAAATTCATTCTCGATCGATAATTCTTTAATCGTCGTTATATATTCGGTGAAAGTATAGCTTTATTATAATAATAATAATAGTAAATTTTAACTAATATTTCCATAGCAGATAACATTAACCATTCATATACATTTATTGGGCAACTTAAGTTTTACGTAACAGACCATTCGCTCACATCCGAGCATCCACTGCGATTTGATAGGAGAAAAAAAAATGTAAAAAATCAATAACAAAACTTTAGAAGATACAATTTCCTACTATAGCCAATCAGCGATAAATCCATTGATTTTCTAAAAAAAAATCCAATAAAAAAATTCACTTCCATCCCATTTTTGGTACGGTCGAAAGTACGTAGATCTGCAAAAAAAATTGAATGAATGAAATGAATGAAAACTGGTTATCAACAGTGATGCAATATATCGATCGCTCTACCAATAGCTATACTATATAAATAGTGTATAAGAAAATCCGTGCAATATAAACTTGGCAAAAAATTTCTTGAATAAGAGAAAAAGTTTATTTTCGCAGACGCTGTTATTTGGGTTCTCGTGTTAGAGCCCGAGAACGCGAATAAAATTGCAAAACCACGTGTGCCGCGTCGAGAGCGGAGTGGATGTGGACTCGCGTGATATTTGTATTATGAGTGGGATGATAGAAGAAGAAGAGGGAGAGGAGCGGAGAGAGGGGAGAAGTCAAAGTATACAGAACCAGATACGGAGTCAGAGATAGAGACAAAAAAGTCAAATATATACAGTAAATAAAGTTAACAGGTGAGAGGGAGCGAGAGGGAATGAAAACAAAAAATTACATTCTAGAAAGTCTCAGATTCGAGCTCAAATCTCGGTCCTAAATTCCAATCGAAATAAAAATCCCACTCGGCTACCGCTGCTGGTTCTGAACTTTGTCCAGGCCAATCGTATCGGCGGCTTTGTATCTTATTCTTGTTCCCATTCTCATCAGTGTATCTACGTCCGCGAATCGCGACAGACCATCGGCCGGATTAACGCTGTGATTTTAATTTCCATAATCTAGAATTTTTTCTTCGATTTCATTACCAATTGCCTTACCAAACAAGATTTGAAATGTCACGAAGAAAATTTGAAGGTAAGATTGTTTTTGATTGATGAATTTGAAAATTTTTCTTATTAAAAATTTTTTTATTCATGGATCTGGAATTAATTTTATTAATTTTTGATAATGGGGGTTTTCACATATAAATATTTTGACATTTTTTTATTTCTGACTTTTTGTCTCGTGGGTTTTTTTAATGACTTTATTAATTATTTATTTTTATGGGGTTACACGTCTGGATACGTTTAATGGATTTTATGGTTTATGTGTAAAATTGTAATTTCTGGGGTTCTCAGTGTCTTTTTATTAGTTTTTATTTATCTTTTTTATGTTTAGTTTATACTGTTGGTAAACAAACTCCAATACTTGGCAAAAGTCAATATTATGAGTCTCTTTTGATTTGGTGATATTGTCACGGAAGTAGGTCTGTGAATTTTAATCGGAAACGTGCTGTTACGGTTTAATCAAGATAACACTTTTTTTTGTATAATCTGGTAAAACCGATCCAGTCTATCCTGGTGATTGTGGCTTCGAAGGGCACCGTATGACAAGACTTTCCGTCATTCTCGATATCTATACGCGTATCTTTATAAAAATAGCACATTTTTCCTTCTGGTTTCAATGAGAAACTTTCAAGGTTAATACGTACGATTATTCCTTGTTACACCCGTGGAAACACATGTTACGTGAAGACCAAGTATAAGAAGGAACTGTGTGAATATAAGACACAAAAGAAATAGTTCCTTCCGTACCTTACGGCTGTATAAAAGAAAAAATGCAAGAAAAAGACGCGATCACAAAATCACCATAAATAAAATAAAGGCAAAGGATGAAATATGAAAATATAAATAATAAAAATTTCACACGGACTGTACGTGTATAGGGATTTTCGATAGGTATCGCTAAAACTAATAGCCACCACCGGATGGCGCTGGGAGTCGGAGTAATACAATTTTTCTCTGAATCTGAAATTAATATCGGAAGAAAAAAAAAGAATAAAGGCACCCCCCCACAAGGATTTACGAGGATTCGAGGATTTTAATTAAAGTGACGTTCACCCAACTTTTTTTGTCTTTTCATATTTTTCTCTTGCTTCTATAGAATTTTGAGATCGACCTGTATTGGAGAATTAACTATTTAAACTGGTATTTAGGCGGTCGAACAGACTCAGAGTGACAAACAATTTTTAGATCAAAATTTAGTGGGTCGTTTATGTCTTCCAGATGTGCAAAATAACTGCGGGTTGCAGACAGTTGAATGTATCGAAGACGTCATTTCCGGTTGTGATTAACATTAGGTAAATTAACGAAAGCGGACAATGACTTGTGTAGTATCCTTTTTTTCTAACGTGACTTTTCCAGTAACGGATATGACGCTGCTTTATAGTTTAAGAATTGTAATCCTAACCTAACCTCAAAGCAACGTACCTTCGTAAGCCAATGCTCGACTTTGTTCGATTGATATTCAAACTCAACGCCTTGGGGCCCTGACCCCCCTTTTATTATGCATTCCTGCCAGTTACGCTTCTACATAATTCGTTCACTTTGTTCGATTATTAAGTTTTTCATTTAAAACTTTTGTCATCGGTCATTTATCACTTGTCAGGTCCTTACGATCCCACTGAAAAGACTATCGGTTTTTTTTCACTGGAATCAATTCGCAGTTGGTACAAGTGACAGTGTCTGGGGACTCTATTCAAATATTGAAATTGAATATGACCGTTATAAATATTCCCCTAGGACTTTTTCGATTAATTGATAAAAACGACAGAATCTGATAGCATTAACGAGTCTCTTGATTTTTGAAAATTATAATATCACAAAGATTGACATCCCAAAATAATTAATATTGTCATCGAGTACTAATTACGAAAAAATTTACTTCTAAAATATCGATTAACCTAAAAATTCTATAAAAATTAACCTAAAGGTACATTTTGAATCAATGTCCTAATCAATGATTTTATTTTTTAAATTTCATTAAACGTGTATGCAATGTTTAAAGCTGAGTCTAAAAGCTAAAAGTCAAGTATTAAATTAAGTTACGAGGCTTTCGATGTCAGAATGTTTATTAAACGAACATTGATAAGTAAACTTCCACAAATATGATGAACTGATAAAGTTCTGATTTTCCCATTCAGTTGGTACGCCTTGATATTTCTACTCTCCAATGAATCTGCATCTACCCAAGAATGTCACTGCCAACTTAATTTTTCAATGCGATCAACTTTAGTTCCGCTCGTAAATGCAGGTGGCGCTAGTGCATCCTCGCGCTACCATTATAGAATAACCTTCAGCTATTTCTAGACTTGTTCAGAGACACGGTTTCCAATTTTAATCCGACCGAAAGGTCGGACGTAAATTTTGATTCATTTTAGTCGACGAAACTTATTTTAAAAATATTATATTCAAAGTCAATGATCACGCATGACCGTACCAAGCCTACAGGATATCGTTAGACAATTTGCCTAACGGCTAATTCGAACGGCGCTCATCCTCCTAACAGGACAGATTACACCAACGTATCCCGACTAATTGCGACACGTAATCTCTCCATAACGCTCGCGAAATTAGTTGACTGTATGCAGATCGAAGATTAATCCTTGGTTAGCGTGGCGATCGGTCTTTAACTTGAAATTAGTGTCGGGGGCCTTGACGATTAAACAGTCAGGAGTGTTAATGGCTGTAGGGACGAAGATCCAATTTTCATTTATTCAAGTGTTGTTTAATATACGAAAATTCTTATTTAATCCCCTACAGTATATATATTTTTTATTTATTGGCAATCCTCTCGACGAACGAGTGTACAATTTTTCTTATAAAAAAAATCTCCAAAAAATTATTGTATACGATTTAAAAAATATTAGAGGTAATATAATACCAATTTCTTAAAATATAAAACCAATATTATATTACTATTGGAATTTAATTAATCCAGCTAATGAAACCTTCTCAATGCAATTACGGCACTTTGAATGATTCTCCTATATTGAGAACGAACAAAAAAAAGTTACCATTCAATCCAAAACAATGTTGACCATTTTCATGATTAAGCACCAACCCATTATTGAAAGGACCAATTGATACTGTACGATTATAAAATTTTAGTTTGTACAAACTTTAATCGAATACTCGAAACTAAGTTGGAAAAATTCTAAGTGAAATTCATACAGTTTATTCGATTATTCGTCCTTGATATATTTCTTGTTATTCTTCTTGCTCGCTGACTTTGCCCGTGCATTACGAAATGGAAATGTGTCGTTGTCTTTGCATTGAACGTTGTAAACATTGCGAGATAATTTACCGAAGTTTAACGAGATCAAATATTGCAACTGTCGTGGAATCAGATTTACGATCACATTAGGAGATCACGCGGTTAGGTAAATAAATGCGAAAGTTAAATTAACCTCAAATTTATGTTTTACTTTACACCTGATTTATTGGTTTGAACACTTTCGTAGGTAAGTTTTGAATTTTTCATGAATTCACTTACGACTGAAAATATGTGCGTTTCAATTAGCACAACTGGCACGACTTTATTAAGACATTTCATTTACATAAATTGTTAGTTCTATTCACAATTGACTACGTATCCGCGTATGGTTAAGCGGCGGTTACAGTTTCTGTGCATCCAAGCAAGATGGCAGATCGTGGAATGAGATATATATATTATTTGAAAACAAAAGTGAGTTTTTGAACTTTGGTCAAACTTTATTTTTAGAATGTTTTTACTCTTTTCCACGCTGATTTTATTTATACGTTACGTCAATGTTACCGTTATAGAAATGCCGATAGGTAGAGTGGGTACAAAGGTTAAAATCGATAAAGCGCGGGAATTTTGAAATGCGTATTTTAACGGAATTTTTAGACGCTTGATTTTCTTTTTTCAAGAAAAGACATTTTTGGAATATACGTAACAAAACGTGAGTCTGTGTGACACGAAAATTCTGTTTCTTATTTATTTTCTTTTTTTACAGAATTTAAAAAATTCAGTTTCCCAAACGTGTGAAATAATTGTACCTCGCTGACAGCTGAACGTATTGGAGATACGATTTTCGTTTTAGTGGTCAAAGATATTTTTTTAAATTGTCAAGTTACTCAAAGATATTTATCAAAATATTAGAATCGTTCACTGTATTGGTAGTATTCGTTCAAAATTATTTTTAGCGACAAATTATACTTCTTAGTGCTTCAGCATGTCGCTTTTTGTTTTTGGCTACACAGCAAAAATTCTTACAATGCAGATAATTTACTTTTAGATAAGATGCTTTATTTATGAATAGCTTTGTGGAACTTGTGCTTATATATGTCTGGAATGTAAAATGAACATCAGAGTCATATTTCTAACATGGTTTATCTCAAAATCCATAAATACATTGTGTTATCGTACATACAGGGCGTACTAAAAGAAATTAGATGACTTCCAAAGGTTGATGTCTCCGAAACAAAAAAATATATGAAAACCTATTAAAATTTGTATTAACCACTTACCCTGATACTTTTTTAGGAAACATTCAGGCAGAAACTGTCTTAGGAAAAATGATTTTTATATGTTAGTCAAAAATAATTATCAGAAAATATCAAAATTACCTGTCATTTCAAAATTTGTAGACAAATCAATCTGCACAGTGTTCACCACGTAAGTATCAATGGCGAAATGTACCGAAAAAAAGGAATTCACTGCTACCAAACTGAGAAAGTAGGGAAAATTTCTTTTTCTAAAATTTGCACAATTTTCACTTTCATTATACTCCAGAATTTCTAAAGCGTTACTCGTGACCTAAATAAGTCTACTATCTCCCAGTGAACACAATTCATTCTGACAACTCACGAGTGGGAATATATCCCTGAAGAAACTAACTGAAACGTCATTCAACGCGTCGTTTCCCAAAATATTTGAATTTCACTGTGGTGTCGTTACGTAGTTCAACTTTAGGATACGGCGCGCGAGGCTTTAAAGACTTTGGTCGTTACGATCGTTTCCATTAAGCAACCGTAACCCGACGTAAACTTAACTTTGACTTAGGTCTTGACACTGTTAGCACTTGTGTCATTTTTCGATTGGTGCGAATCTGAATTTGAAATTTGAAAAAGAGCATTTTTTTATAATTGTGTATACATTAAATTTTTCGAACTGGAATAATCAAAATGCGCGGAGGTAAAAAATACAAATTTTTCAACATATATGTATTTTGGTTTGAAACTATATCGTCATATTTTTATAATAACGTGGTGTAATTTGTGCAGTTTTGAGATTAGATAATGCACTATGGTATTGATAAATCACATATATGTATTAACTACCAGTGATAAAACTTCATGATGATCGTACGAATTGAAAATCGCATTTTGTTATTAAAAGTTAATGAAAGACTCAAAAATTTCGTTCTGACTTTCAGGGTTCAGAAAATTGATGCAAGAAGATGGAACCATATGGGACACCGTGCTTACCGGTTTGGCAGAAATGATCGGTACGGCCATTTTGGTTTTCCTTGGCTGTATGGGATGCATAGGCGGCTTCAGTTTCATCCCTTCGCATTTACAACTAACACTGTCATTTGGCTTGACAGTAATGGTGGTAATACAGGTAAATAAAAAAAACACAAATATTCAATCAAATATAAAGTAATAAATAAATTTGATACTAATTGGCCCACGCGAATGATAACCATTTTTATTAAAATATAATCTGCAAATTGTTCGTTCCCGATACTGCATTATGTTAATCAATCATCCTAAACAGGCAATAGCGATCGTTCAGCTTCGATCAAATTCTACGAATATTTTTGGATTAGCCTTTAGGCCAAATGACCTTTCATACGAGTGCATCAATGTGCAACGTGTATACGCAACCTTGCGTAACGAACATATGCACTTGGAGTATCTGCATACCTATACAGCCATATTGCATCATACAAACGTATATCCATACGCACTCGTTAGTCTGACGAATCAACCGAGCATAACGAATCGATCGTGTCGAATAGAATTTTTGATTTTTATTTGGCAAGTTTTTTTAACCTACCTGAAAAGCAATATTAAATTTATTTAATACACGTCCCTGCTCTGCGTTTCCAACGAACATGTTAAACCAGCGCATAATTATTTTTTGTATAAATAAAAAAGTCCACAAACACCTCAACTGGTTTATAATAATAATTAATCGATACTAATCGTGATTAATTTATAATATTACACCAATCGATAGTTATGTTTTTTATGTAATATTTAAAAAAATAACCGTTTTCAGTGCTTCGGCCACATCAGTCATGCTCACGTTAATCCCGCCATGACGGTTGGCGCTGTAGTCGTCGGCAAGAAATCCTTACAAGCAGGGTTGGTCTACTTGTTGGCACAAACCATTGGCGCAGTGCTTGGTTATGGTTTACTTAAGGTCAGTCATTTTTCCGTATTCAGTATCACAAGAAAGTATGGTTATCAGCCTGGTTTGTTTGTACAAGTAGATAATATACAGACTACAGGAAAAAAGAGATGTGATGGAATTTTCTGGAAGCACTATTACTATCAATGTTTTCCTATCAGAATACGGTTCAGGGTTCTCGTTTAACCTTAATGGCGTAACAAAAATTGTAATCAAAAGATACGCAAAGTGAACGAACGTTGCGTAATTGTTTCATAACGGTTTTTCACGGAAGCGAATGACAGCACGTCAAATTCAAATGTTAAGTTTGAAGTGAAGAAATTTAAAAAATATCCCAATTAACGCGCGACTCATTGCAGGCCATGACACCTCACGATTTACTGCACAACGGAAATCCGAATGCTACAGACACATTTTGCGTGACCGATCTGCACTATAAGGTCTCCGCAGTTCAAGGTCTCTTCGCGGAAGGTCTGGCTACGGGGATCCTAACCTTTTTCGCTTGTTCCATCTGGGATTCTCGAAACGCCAAGAACACGGACTCCGTAGCACTGAAGTTTGGCTTCGCCGTTGCTGTGCTTGCAAACACCATTGGTCCTTATACAGGGTGCAGTATGAATCCAGTTAGGTCGTTCGGTCCCGCCATCTGGAATAACCAGTGGAACCATCATTGGATCTACTGGTTCGGCCCGCTAGGTGGTGCTCTGCTGTCTTCGTTGCTCTACCGTGCAATATTCTCACCCAAAAATGTACCCGAGGAAGAAACTGGCGCAGAAATGGTGGCGCTAAACGGCATCGAGACCGAGAAGCTAGAGGTAATTAGCTGAACGTTTCTAGATAGACTTTAATAGATTCCCTCACCGGAAATGGTCGATCTTTTGTTTGTAATAACTGGTATCAATCTACTTCCGGTGCACGGTACTTGGATTTAAATTTACATTATTTTACAGCAGAACTGATCGTTCTCACGTCCAATGGCACTATTCGATCCTGATCGACGTACGATCAACTTTTCCACGTGGGACGAGAAGATCTTATCGATCATTTGGATCCTAGAAAAATCAAGAGTATTCGATCAACCCAGTACAAGAGAGAGAGACCGACAGTCGTGGACAAAGTGATAGGATCGATGGGGGATAAATATTTTTTTTAAATAAGAAGAAAAAATAGTGCCAAGCTTTCGTGATTAGTAGGGAAGTCGGGGGGGGGGGAGGAAATTAAAGAGCTTTAAAAACGCCGCGAAAGTCATTTCGCGATATCCGATCAAAGATCGTGATTAAAATTCGCGAATTAGACTGATTCACAAGCTTTTTTTTTAGTTGTACAAAAAGCAAACATGATCTTACTAACTATACATATATATATACTTAATGACTTCTGAAGAATCTGATATTTTAAGAAACCTGACACTCTCGCTAAACTAACGCGACTTTAACGCGACATTTTACACGATAAATCATCGCGCGTCTCGACGCCGTCGTCGAAGAAACCGGAAGCCAAACATCCATCAGCATTTTCAGCTTCCGTTAACATATACTATACCTTCACCTTATAATGTAACCCGTCATGTAATATATATACTTGAAACTCCCAAGAGACAAAAAATTGTATATTTTTTATTTTATTTTTTTTTTAACTGCATTCGTAATACGATTTTCGATCTTTTGATCATAGTTCAATAGCTGTACCGTACCTACTTTGCATCTCTAAACGAATTTATTGTATACTTACATAAACTTACACCCAGTCTTATCGATATAGTTATACATCTGCGTGCTACATATAAATATATGTATACGAAAAATAATAATATTTTTAGACAATTATATTTATAAAGTGAAAATAATTCTTTCGATAGACCCAAAGTATTTCTACATTCAAATTGATTTTTTTCCTTTGCTTATACCCCAAGCATTTATTCGTTTCTTACGTAACGATGTGAATATAGATTCTATTTACGTCAACTGGCTTATACTTTATTAATTTTTATATCATCTGTAGCCTTAATGCATTTTCAACGTATCGATTCCATTAGCGGTTATGCGATTTGTGATAAATATTATATCTACAGACCTCTATGTACAGTCTATAATCAAACTATCCCGTTACGTTGGCAGCTCTTCTCCAAATACGCGCTACATTAGCCACGGTACTCTATACACCCTATATCAGCAATCTCCACAGTAATTTCCGATCCACTTATGACATTTCGTCCAACTGGCTTGCCATTTGGAATTCCGTCGACGGTATTGTCATCGTCGTTATCACTGCCATTATCATCCAGCTGTCCCACAGCCAACCTATCAGAAATCACGATAGATTATGCGCGACAATGTCCAAACATTATTTTCTACGATGCGTTAACGATTTTTTCGTAAATAAAAAAAAATCCCTTCTATTTAAACGTATATACAGGGTGTCCTCGGAAATTGACTGACGTTACTGTGCAAGTGATTACATCTCCCTCAGACACGTATGGATGAATTAGGACACAGTTGGTCACAGTGCTGGTAATAAATTTCGGAACGTATCCTTAATGGACACTTGTGACGTCATCAATTTTTAAAATCAATTCCACACTTTCGTTGTTTTTATGGTAATAGGGGGTGGGCAATAAATATCGCGTATAGGTGTAAGGAGTAAATATTTAAATTTTTCTATAGTTAGTCTTAAATGTGACTGGAGGGGGGGGGGGGGTAATATTTGGGGGGGGGGATGAATTTCTCATCAGTCACAGTTGCTTCTTCGATTTAGCTTGATTCGCCTCGATTTCCGATTCGAGCAGTCGTGCGCGCGTTTGTGTGTCTGGTAGGGTCGCGTATACGTTTCTGTATGATGGGGGGTGAATAAGGGGTGGGAATGAAAAGTGCAAGAGGCAAGGATAGGGGGATGAAATCTTCTCGCGAAATTCTCATTCGAACGATATTGGGATTTGGCTGATGTGACAACATGCCGAGTTTTCAATATCCGCTGGGAGATCTTGGTCGGAAATCTTTATGGCACTGAAGCGAAGATCGGAGGATCTTTGGTCGCGTCGATCATTTATCGATCGTCTATGATCGGTTTGATCGCAGGTTTTTAATTCATTGATAAAAGTGCTGTTTTATTTTCCTTGAATTAACGAGTCAGCTCGTTTCGGCTTTTTTATTTACGTTTTTATTGGCAATTCTTTGTCGTGGACTTTATTTTTCTTCTGTGTCGGGGAACGCGACGCTTTCCGACGCTGAGCGTCGGAGAGACGATGTGGCTTTTATATGGCGCTAATGCGAGCTGATGCAATTTTTCGCAACTTGGTATGGTATTCTTTGGGGACTTTGGCGGAATTGCCAATGGTAGCACTTTATACCGGGTGTACAGGAATTATCACTTGGATACTTCGTGTAGCAAGAAAATGACGTCTGGGGAAAAAGTTTAGGTCTGATGTTAAGTGTGGTGGTAACAGTGGCGACGCTGGTGGCGGTAGTGGGTACTGGAAGTGGGTACCTGGTTAGGTTAGGTTAGGTTAGAGTGCATACTTGCAGAAACAGTGAGGCGGTAGGAAATGGCAATACTTACTAGGTGAGAAATTCCAGGCGGTACTTAAGGCTGACTTTCATTTGTCGGGAATTGTTGAAATTGCGAGGGGATGACGGGAATTTTATTTTCTGCGAGAAAGATGCTTTTTCGAATTTTTATTAAGTCTGGGATTAGATTTTTTTATTTCGTTTCTACGGGGTATTTATTTCGGGATATTATATCTGTGTTATGATTGTAAATAAAAAAAAGTTGTATTAACAAATTTTTGATTTTCAAAATTTTTCGTGGGGTCGTCTGTCTCTTTCTTGGTCGAAGATATTCTTTAGGTCAATCCATAGATAAGGTTTGGCCCAGGTCGAACGCCGTAGGAAATCTTGCCACGGATTCCTCTGGGATTTCACTGGGAACTAAGGCTTAGGATTTATGGAGAATAGATGCTAGAGAATAGACGAGTTCAGGAGAAATTCCAATTCTTTTCTATATTGAATTTTAAATTTTGTATCGTAGTGTATTATTTTTTTTTTGAAAATTTATTATACGACATTTTAGCTTTGATAATCGTTTCAAAGGAGGTCATTGGTATACCTACCTATTCCGATAAATTTATGACTAAATTTTTTAAGGGCAATTCAGTAGAAAATACTAGGATTCCAGAAAAGACTTATTGTGTCCAAAATCGATATCCCCTAGGACGTTATCATAAATCAGATCAGTCGGTATACCGGGAAACGTGCAGGAATGTTCAGCCACCTTCCTAAACTCACGGTTCTTCGGACTAAAAGATACTGCGTAGTTACGGATTGTCCACCCCCGTCTGAAAATACAGGGTGGTATACAAAGTATATATTGTGAAATAAACACAGGGTATAATGGCCTCATTGCGATCAATGAATTCAACGACGCCTGGGTCCTCCACCGTACTCATTAAGATTTTACAATCATACCGAAAAACAAACGACCCTGCTATTATTTTTCCATCAAATCACACCCTTTTCATATTTCCCCGAAACAACAAAAAACAAACGTAATTGTAGAAACGGTCGATTATTCGAACTAGGATGATTATTCGAGGAAGGTAAAAAAGTAAATTATTAGTTAAATTATTTTTTTCCATCATCCTCACTGTGGTCATTATCATTAGTGTGGATAATTGACTTGACTGTACTCGAAATTAGTAAAGCTAGACCAAAGCGTTAATACGTAGTAAAACGGACTGGCGTATAATTACACTGTTTGGTATCCTGATATATACGTGATTACAAATTCACCAGGTACAAAGTGACTTCGAGGCTGCATCTGGATTTGCATGTCCAAATTTCCTATAACTGCAGCCGGGCAAACGTGGAAACTATGTTAAGTTCCAATTTTCAGTTTATTATTCGGATGGTAATTAAAACACTGGAGGTGATGAACTTTTGAATTATCTATGACGCAACTGGACTGTAGTCCATATGAAAAGGTAATACCTTTCTGACAAGAATTTCTATCCGGGCTGGATGCGCCAATAATTTAAACAAACTCGAACCAGACTCACGCTCGAAGACAAAACTAGTTTACACAATTGAATTGGGAAGTCGAGTGTTTTCGAATGCACGAGGAGTAATCGAGGAGACGTTTGCGCCTGGAATTCGTGAGCGTCTATACAGGGTAGTCCAAGAAATTGCCTAGTGGGAATAGCTGACTCTGGTCCAGGCTGGAAGAAGTGCATATGCTGTAACGTAGGGGTGTAAGACATACAGCTGAGTAGGCAAATGAGAAATCGAACGTGGCGCCACCTGTCTGACGCGTGTGAAGCGCTGGTGGCCGTTGCGCGAACTAGACGTAATTTAAAGTAGCGAGAAAAATGCATATCGGGTCTACGACGCGGGTCACGTATTTCGCGCAAGAAAAGTAATATTTCCATATGATTTACATGCCGGGCGTCGAGTCTCTCGTTAATAATTCAATTTTCAATCTGGTCTTAATGCTCGGCGGATTCGCGCGCCGACGAGGCGCCTCGCTCCTGCCTTTTCTTCGCGAAATAAGAACCGGGACCATCGGCCATAACGCTTTCAAGGGAACCGACATTTTATTTAAGAATCAAATTACAGCGCCCTATATACAAGATTTTTACTCGCGTAAATCTTAACTGTTAACGCAATACTGTTACGTCATTTGTTTTCAAGATTTATACGTCACCTCGTCTCATCTTGAGGCGTGAGATACTTTTTTTGTCATAAAACTTCTTCACGATTTTGGTTTATCAGTTACATGGCAATTACGTGAAAATCTTAGATAGAAAGCCTTGGGTGAATGAGCAGGGATATTTTTCTTCATAAATGTCAAACTATTTATGAGATGAAAAAGTAAGTCCATTGTTGGAGGATGTCACGCGCTGGGGTATTATTGCGATGAGAATTTCCAAAATATTTTTCAATAATTCCATCGCGTCTTTCAAACGGAGCGTGACGCTTTTTTTTACGACAGTAAACTAGGTAATGGAATAACGCTAAGTATTGATGAATTTGAAATTTGAATCTACCGCCCTTTTGTCTTGGTAAATAAAAATAATAGAGACGCATAAGTCAATCACGTTTTTTGTTTAACCATTTTCTCCTTACACATTTCGAAGTTGACAGTCCATGAGAATTTGTCTTCGTGCGCCACGTCGAGGATTTCCCAAGTACATCTATAAGATAAGCCTATTGCGGGTATCCTAATTGCAGAATAGTTGAGCAGCGTGTCCCAAGGATTAACCAACTGGATCAGTTATTCGAAGTTCGTCGGCAAATGGGGATTCGATGTGTGCACAACACAAAGGCTACTGTCCATTAATGGATTACATATTTGCGTGAAGTAACTATTTCACTTGGTTGACAGTTCAAAACGCCACTTTAGCATCAAGCCTTACGGATATTATCAAACGATGATAATATTTGTCAAAACACAGTAACAAAACGTTCGGACAATTCTTGGATTTATAAAATGAGTTAGCGTTTAAAATATTTCGACTCTACGTTCAAATCGATAATCCAAATACGTTTTACTCTTTCAAAAACCTCGGTAAACTCGAGACTGTTGATCGGATCCAGAAAGAGTTTTTATCTGACAATATCCAAGTCAATATTAAAAACGTTAACGAGTAATCCTGATAGGGTTCTGGACTTTTAATATCCTCATGTTTGCTCCCTATAGATAGTCATTAAGGACCGTCGATAACGTAGGAATCTACCGACTCACCCGTACACACCACGCTTAAAGTTTATTCCTCCCCAGGCGCAAAGGTTCACGAGGCACCTATAAATGGTCTCTGACAGTGGGTAGAAGGTTCCCACAGTGCGGGGTGACTTCTCTTTGAAGAAATCAAAGCAAGCCTGGCCCCCGTGTCGAAACCCGCACAGTTCGCAGCATTCCAGCGGGTAACGACGTGAACTCAGCGCGCAGACTCGACCAGTCCTGGACTGGGTGGTCGGGTACCCGCTCGTCTCCCACCATCAGCGTGATCGGAGCCATCGGCAGCATCACTAGGCTTTCCCAGCGCAGGCAGGTTTGCCGGCATCGACAGCGTCGCCACCAGGAGTCACCCTTCGCGCGTAGACTACAAGGAACGCAGTGAAACCCAATGAAAAGCCTAACCTAACGGGAACAAGGCTGAAGGACTCCGAACTAACCTAACCCCTAACCCAGGTATACCGGACGAGCGAATCCCTCCCCACTCCTGCCAACCTTCCACAGATCGAGGGACTTGAAGTGGGGCGCGGGTGAATGCAGCGCCCGGCGTTCGGACAGTCCTTCCGTGGATTGCGGATGTTACCGTGTCTCGCTGCTTGGCGTCGCTGCTACGTTGTAGTCCGGTGTTTATGCGCCAGTTTTGACAAGTGAGACGACAGTGGCGCAAGGACGCTCGCGGGTGAAACTAGACGAGCGTCGGGGGCTGCGCGATGCCAAGTTGAGTAACGCTGACGGGTTACGAGGGGGAGAGAGAAACAGAAGGGAGAATCTAAAGTGACTGAGAAATTATTACAGTCCTTTGCTCTCTTTCTCTCTTGCTTTTTAACATTGACAGAGGAATCCTTCGCGTCCATAGGTCTACGCGCCGTTGACATCCTCGACACACAGGTAAGCCATGTTTTAACCAAGCATTGTAGGATTTACGACTCGTCACGCTGTCACTCTCCATGTAAAACGAAGGATCGTCGATTACCTGATAGATTTACTCGCATTTTATTATTAGCCAGGATAAAAGCGACGCCTCGTAATTTATTCGAATAATTTAAAAGAATAAAATCTCGCCGACCCTGACCATGCTGTCTGGTGCTCTTCTTTTTGTATGCAAGTTCAATGAAAGTATCTTCGTGACGCGACGCTGCTCTCCTTTCTCCTGGACTGCATTCGTTCAATTATTTATGGGCAGGACTTCGCCATTTGACACAAGTTAAAAGAACGTTCGTGTCAATTGTCAACGTTAGCGAGCGTCCCGGTGTCGTCTGTACTACCTATCGCAATTGAGTGACGTCCTTTCCCGGCTGCGTGTACCGCGTCTCGTGTACCATCTACCACCGTTCATGTACCATGTTCGTGTTGCATGTACCATATTAACGAGCCTCGGGACGTTTAAAGGAGGCCTTGTCGCCACTTTTTCACGTACTAGCTTTAACCAACTTTACAGCGCCGTGCGTAACCGCCTTTACGTACACAGCTCACAGCCGGCTCAAGCAGTTTATGCGGAGGCTCGGTGGCTTAAGCTGCCTTCACACCGCTTCAAATACTAACATCGCACAAGATCAGTGCAGTCACCCATAAAAAAACCTAAACACAATAAAGAAGATCAAGAGAGAGAGAGAGAGACGCCCAAACAGGGTGGGTAGTACATCTAAATGAAATTTTCTCCGACCTCCAAGCGAATATTTAACGAATTCAACAATCTTTCGTCGTTTCATGAAAACTCGAGATTAATGAACTTCCTCGGCCGGAAGTTATTAGGACCGTCGGCACCAGAAGATCTTTTATTTCCGGACGTCTCGCGCCGTTCCAACCTTTATAATAAATAGCTACTATTCCAACATGGCGGCCACTCCAGCTGACTACTCTCCGTCTCTCTCTTCCCTTTCTTCTCCCCCTTGCCCCTCTCCTCACCACCCCCATCCCCACCTTATCCCTCCAACTTTCTCGACAATGCTACCCACTGCCTACCGACACCGCAGCATCCGCTTCTTCCCGTAGCATCACGGTAAACGCCTAATCGCTAAGGAGACCAAGAACATTCCCCGACGCTTTTTCTATGAACAAACGTAAGCATGTCGCTCGATAAAAACTAGTGCAAACAGACGCGACCAGCCGAGTTCGATACTCGCCTTCAGGGACGTACACGTGCACTCTGTTTTTTTATGCCGTCTGAATATGCAATTCCTGGTTTAGTGAAAAATTCAATCTTTTTTTTTTGTTCCCTATGAATTCTCATCCCTCTAATTTATTCCATGGGATATACGTAATGTAGGATTTTTTGTCGGCGCCTTTGAAGAAGCTTCGGACGGATTCCACTGGCGCATTGTAATCCCTTAGGTGTAATCGCTCGCAGCCTTAGCCAACAAAGCGTGGATTTAGTTGGGGTCTGTCTCCGCTAGCATCCTCTCTCTTACTCTCTCTTAATCTTTCTATCTCCGCCCTCACTCCTTCCTATTACCTCTATTCTGCTATTCGCAGGGTCTTACGCTCTCACGTTGCGTTACGTTAGTTGCGTTGAAATTTCAATGGCTCCACCGGCATGATACCAAAGGCAGGAAGAATATCGGATGAATGGCAGTCTTGTTTCTCTTTAATGGTTTACGTGTCTCTTTTACTATTTATATATCTATAGGATCTTCATATAAGTACGCGTATCGATATTAGGATTTTTTATCTCGCTTTAGGTTTCCCTTGTCAATTTTTTTTTCTCATCCTGTAAATTCGGAGTCTCCTTGAGCGGTAACCGCGAACGATGGCCGCCATAACCGTTGGTCGAGTAAGTTCAGGCGAAACAAAACTCGTTATTGTATATCGTCGTTCGCCCTGATTACCGCCATCTGCATAAAATTCCAACCCTCATTCTCTTACTCTGAAACGTTTTTATCCAATGGTTCCCCGAGGTAATAGAGAAGAGAAGCAGGAGCGGGTGAATTAGAGCAGAAAAATTAGCCCCGCCCGGGAAAAATCTTTGAGGTTTCCTCTGGGGCAGTTTTCATCGGACGCAAGCCCGAAGCTGGATCTGAACATTTTTTAATATATTTTTATAAATTTTGATACGAAGGTTGATACTTAGTTTCTTTGAAATTTTCACTTTCTAAATTTTCAATTCTCTACCTGACTGTTGGGTCCTTTTTTAGGTTTTTGGGCCTTTTCACTCACTTATTCATCCTCGATTCTCCGCTTGTCTTTCCGTCTACCAATATTTCCCATAGTTATACCTGCTGTCCCTGGAGGTTCAATTTACGAACTTTGAGAACACCTGACACTCGCCAAAATAGTTTGTAGGTGTTCAGCAAATTAATGGATCAGAGAGACGGAGGGAAAACGATTTCAAGACAAGTACAGGACAGGAAGTTGAGTCTTGGGAACCCCTAGGGAATTTGTGTCGAGTCGCTGGCGAATTTATATCTGGACGAGGAACATTTCTTGGCACTCTATGCCATTTCGATCACGTGCACGTATCTAGGGATAACTTGTGCGCCGAAGTATGCGCAATTTCCATGCGTAAAAAACCTCCCGTGATATCGGGCCGCCTTTTCACGAGAGTCACCCGGTATACGTGTCAATGAGCTTCCTAGTTAACTGTTGAAATTACTGCTAGGGAATTTGTGGATATTGCGGAGAGCGATGGGGTAAAAGGTGATGATGAATAGGGGTTGGTTGAATATTCCAGTACTCGTGGGGTTATAATTGAGGATGAGTGAGGAAGAATGGGGAAGTGGTACAGGAAGAGGAAGCGAATCGGAAGGAAGGAAAGAAGGTGAATAATGGGGGGTGGGAAAGGAATTAGGCGAGGGAAAAATTAATTTGGAATTAATCAACCAGTCAGCATGGATCATTAGGGTTGATGTTTAAAACTGACATTCGAGTCGTGACGTCATGATCGAGTCTGAAGACACGTTGCTAACCTCACGTCTATTTATACGACGAATTTTCAACGTCACGAGGGTGTGTCTGTAGTCTTATAACGGGTGGAAAAATTCCCAGCACGACTTTCAACCCTTAACTTTCACCCGTGCAAACGTTCGTTCGGTCGTTTTGGGAATGCAGTTGCGAATTTACGAAACAGGTTTTATTTATTTACTGTGGTGGAAAACATGGCGCTCTTATCGCTATGGAAAATGCTAATGGAGGACAGAGGGGGTGGTCGGAGGTCTATGGGTGGGGCAGGTAAGAAATGGAAGAAGCGTAAACGTCTTATGTTGGGAAGTGAAGAAATCGGTGGGAGAGAGAGAGAGAAAGAATTTGAACGTCCTCAGTTGCCAAGTCACACATCGCATTCCAGGATGCAAGGAATAAAATTTCGCTACGAGCAAAGCTTGCCCGAAGACACGAGGATCGGAAAGAGAAGGAAAAGAGAAGCAGAGACGGAATTAAAGGCAAAAGTGCCCGCTCAGCACGAAATCGCGCTCTGACTGGTTTTTAGTATTTTTACGAGGACCAAGGAGTCTGGTTACGGGCACTCGGGCACGGCTGTGGATGGGCCGTCCGATGGGTTGATGGGTTGATGGGCTCATGGGTGAATGGCACTTTGTCCGAAAAACCATCCATGATTAGACATGAATACTCTCATTAAACATTCGGCCTGGCGTGTACGACAGTATGTAAGGGACATCTGCGCTGGAAAAAGTAGTCCTGTGACATTGGCGTATTGTCTTTCTTTGGTTAACGAAGAGAGGGAGAACCTGAGAGAGAGAGAGAGAGAGAGAGAGAGAGAGAGAGAGAGAGAGAGAGAGAGAGAGAGAGAGAGAATTTATTTACAGTCAATCACACCATGAGAATCCCATAGTCTATGGAATATGGAGTCACCAAACGGATACGGCTGGACACCAAGCATGAAATTATGATTTGTAGGCATTTTTTTTCAAAAATTTCATGACTAAAAAAAATCTCAAATTTGAATTTACAAATTTTTCTCATCTCTTCTCTGCTTGAAATAAAATTTCCTTGGGAAATTCTCAATGGAAAAAAAACGGTACCCCGTCCCTTCCTTCGCGGGATCAGGACCGTCGAAAGGTGGCGTCGTCTACGCTATTGTACCGAACGACGCCGGACGCGTCTCCGCATCCGACCGGCAGCGTCTGGAAGCTCCAATGATATATCATTGGTTTTTCGTTGTCGCTGTTTCGGGGATCGCCGGCATTCCCGGATCGCGATTCCATGCCGATCCGAAGAAAGGGAATGAGAATGCGAATGAGAATGAAGAAGGATCAGGGAGATACGGTCGAAGCGTCCAGAGTTATGGACGCGGGGGACCCATAGTCGAACTCCTGTTGCTCCTGGTGGGGGCTGGTTCTTCGACTCGTCGAACCTACCCGGGAGGACCATCCACGTGACAGATGGTTTAGCTGATAGCCAGACGCGTAAGAACTCGCTGACTGCGGCCATACCTCGCAATTAGTATGTGCGGTCGGATCTGCGCTAAAACAACATGGTGGCTCGTGGCTGTTGAGCGGACGCAAGAACCAGCAGAGGACGTACTAAGGGCTGCTATCGCCATAGCGCTCGAATCAGCACTCCTATAGGACCATTCAATTTAACACACTGTTCTGTGGAAACTTACTCGTTCAAGATTTGCTTCATTATAGGATATATATATATATATATATATATATATATATGTATATATAGATCCGAGCTAGTGAGCAAATCGAGTAACTGAACCATATAAGTTATATATATATATATATTTCCAGATATAAAATCTATAACAGGATAGGGTACCAATACTATGAGGTTACTCATAACTTTGAAATTGCTGTACTTCAGTTCCATCTTCTTTCCTGGTCCATAGATCTTCTGACTGGTCGCTGCTGTCTTTACGATGGTAATATCGGTTAGGACTTACGAGAGGGATTGTCCAGATTCGTGGATTCCCATTGGCGATTTAATAGTCAATAGAGTCGAAAAGTTTTCTTGGGCAAGAAGACTTTATAGCCCTATAGGGAGAGAGAGAGAGGGGGAGTGCCTATGGTCAGAGGGTGCAAAAAGGAAGGGTTGCTACCCTCGTTCGAGGAAGTCGGAAGGGATGGCTGCTTCTTGAGATGCATTTGTGCAAGAAGGCCGTAAGGTGGGTGGACTTGGTGGGGTGGGTAATAGAGAGAATAGTGAAGGCAACGGAGGGTCAGAGGGCGGGATATTATCGAGATATCGCCTAGCAACGAAAGCTGATAGCTTCGGTAGAATCGATAGATACCCTCTAAAGTAATATATCGAATGGCATGTTCGATACTAGTCGGTCTTCAGCCTATATGCTTCTGTCACCCCCCTAGTACTGGTGTTAGTATTGGTAGCGATGCTGTTTAGTATCCATATACTATACTATATGCTACATAGTACACAGTACTGAGAAGACCTGTAGTATATGTTATATGTGTTTAGTATATATATGGTACCTAGAGCAAGTATGCATATATATAGGTATAGTCGCCACACCTAAGGTACATAAGCATCGACGTATCAGAGTACGTAGGAAACTGTGGTGCATTTGGGTAGGAGAGGAGAAATCCAGAGCATCTGATTGGCGTGGTTTGGGAACCTCAGAAATTCTGAATTTGCCTGGATAATAAAAAAAAGGGAGGGTCAGATCGACCGAAGAGGGTAATGCTGTCAGATTGCTGGAATGTTTTCGATTTATCTAGGAATTGCATGTGCATGACATGAGAGGATTTTTTTTATTTCCAAGATCGGACAGTATCTTGTCTTTGACCTGTGACCTCGGAGATCAGAGTACGAGAGAGTGGGATAAATTTCTTTTCTAAAGGAATAGTCAATGCCAATGGAATTTTCTGTGAGATTTACTTGAAATCCTGTATCGGAGATGCTGTGAATATATATATTTTTTTGGAAGTCTTATTTGCTTCTATACACGTGAGGTAGATGATTTTTCGTTTTACTTATTTTCCATAATTCATATGACCTACATCGAACGCGTATTCACACGGTAATCAATGCAGAGACAAAATAAATGGAGAACCCTAAACGGATCTGGTTAATGCTAATGGCCGATAATGCGGGCATCTAATTTGCGGTCGGTGGATTATTTCAATTAGAGCAAATCGCCGTAACGGCGCGTGGTCGTCACCACACACTCCTAACAGCTCGGACGCGCGCATTCGCGCCAAACGATACGCAGTGGATTCTATGGAATCGATTCGGTATTATAAATCGAATATTCGTTCGTTAAAACTCTTGAAAATTAGTTATACGGTATTTTGGTCAATTTGAATTTTCATTATTTTCCCGCCGATCTACGTTTCGAGCGTTTAGTCCAATGCGCATGCGCGGCTGCTTAACTAACGGACGCAGGAATACGTGCTCGAGTGCGATGTGCCTACGAAAGGGCAGAAAATGTTTCACAATCTACGTTAAGTCCAGTGGAGAAGTTTACATACCACCCTGTACATTGCTGGCGTACACATATGTGCAGTGTGTGGTATGTGCTATCAACCGTACGTGGAACAGGAGTAATACGAGAGAACGAATAGTAGCACGCGCCTACCTAACCTATTAAAGCCACTGCCACATACTAATTGGATACCTAGGAGAATATTGCCGTAGCTGAGCTGTCTAGTGTTGTTTATAGCAATGGCACGTGAACCTTATGGAAACGTTCGACGAAGACAGGGAGAGTCTAGGAGGTTAGGAAAACCCCCATATACCGGGTGTCGTTAGATTGAATTTTATTTTTGGAAAATTAAAATCTTTTTGCCATTTTTTGAAGTATCTTTTATACGTTGCTCCCACTTTGTACTTTCTGTCTCTTCGCATCTGCACCGTTACGCTACGTTGACGTAACTTCCGACGAGGACAGATTTAATTGTCAGACAGTGCAGCCAACTGTTCTGCTAATTACCGTAAAAACAAGAAAATTTTGCAAGCTTCTCTTTTGGTCGGGTATATATATATGTGTTTTAACTATTTACATATGTATCTAGAGTTCATATATATATATTCACACACTTTGCGGTGCATTTTAAAGGAGCGTCACGCGGACCGGAAGGCGCCACTCGTCGTAGTCAGGTTGGGTCAACTCGTGAATGTTGTTACTGCCGTTTCCTCGTGTAGGACGACGTCGCGACGCTCCCAGCGTCGTACTGGAACACGTACGCGCGTAATACCACTATGAAACTCTACCTCGTGGAAGGGGGCTACAGAATAATTGTCTTCCTGAATACTTGACTCGGTTAAGACAGACTGGACTAGGTCGGCCATTCTCCTAGACTCTCTGACTTCCTCTTTATCTTCTCAGTTCAAAGTTCTTTATACTAATTTCATAGAATAACAGTCTGAGAATGGAGTTATTAATAATTTATATTCTTAAAAAATCTCTCTTCAGAGTGGCATCTCAATAAAAATGGCTGAATCCGACCCCTGAGTTTATCAAGGGTCGGAGCTCTGGGGTCCAAGGAAAAATGTTGTTTTTATAAATAAATGGAACCGAGTGGTATGGTATTGGACGCGAACAATTATGGTAGCCTGGTGATCCAGGGGCGGTATAGTTGGGGGGTGGAAATGAAGTCGCGCAAGGGTTTTTTTTTAAGGCTTTCAAATCCAAGCGGATTCCCACCCTGTACCTATTCTAGGGAGTTTTATAAATCCCAGTCGTGCCATCCTCTCCATCAGTCGGATTTCCTTTTCAGGATATTCCAACGGGTTTCCGGACGATCCTTTTTCAAGTGGAGGATGAGGACTCGATCTTGCAAGTGGAAAAACGGGAAATAATAAGGAAGCAAGGAGAGAGAGGGAGAGAGAGAGAAAAGATAATTTTGCCAGGCAGGGACGACTGCAGGCTTTATAGTCACCACAGCCGAAAGTCTTGAGACGATACGTATCAGTCAATTGAACGGGATTCTCTAGTTTGCAGTTGGATTTTATTCCCGTGACGTCACACAGTGTAGTCCTTTAAGGACAATGAATCTTTTAAGGACCTGAGAGCATTATCCGCCAATGAGAATTTTCCCTTTTACGTCTACAGGATTGAAATCGAAATCGCTGACTGATGGTCGATTGGAGGTCAGTCTTAATGGAAACTGCTCTGAACTTTTTATATATATACATATATATATATATATTCACACAGAGTCAATCCACTCCACGCACATAGAAATAATCCTAGACGATAAAAGGTGGTAAGAAAAAAAAAAGAAGTTAATGGGACTTGGGAAAATTGTTTTTCGCTCGCAAAGAAAAAAAAGGTGTGATGTGGGTTTATTGCTTTTTTTTTGTATGCACCTAAGACTTTTAATTGAAATTCTCGATTCATTATTATCTTGATGTCAATGTAAAAATCTTATAGTGGATGTTACGTTGATCTCTTTTCGTTCTTAACGACTTCGTCAAACGACCAGACTCAAGTATGACTATTTCATTCCAGACAGTCTGGCTTTCGTAATTGTCGCAATTAACGACACGCCACATCTTCGACTTGGATGCATCTGCGTATGGCAAGTAGTAACTACCTGTCGACGTAACATCCGGTTGATCCTTAGCACGTCGTAAAACTAAGGGGCTATTTACATTTGTTTTTTAAGGTATTTGTTAATTTTTAAAAAATAATTTTTTCTATATTTATACTCAGATTTTTAGTACTATGCTTTAGGTAGATCCCCAATTCTCACGAGCAACGACCCGCGCGACTCGCCGATCAGGTTTTTACTTTTTAGTCGCCTCATGCGGGTTGCCGTAAGACACGCTCAGAGTTTTACAAGTGGCGAGAGCCTTTAAAAACGTATCTGTCTATATCAGGTACGGTAAGTTATCACGTAAATTAATCCGCGCTGAAAAGTAAAATTCGTGCATCACGGTGAAATTGGAAAATAAGAACTTTCACGTGACAATTTTAAAATCAATTATTTTTCCATCTCCCGGAATAATTTTTTTTTTCACTCTGTAACTTCATAATGGATATTCATATTTTTGAAATGTCATTAACCACAGTTCTACGCTTAACGATTCCATTCCACTCAGCTTACCTATTTTTTACTCGAACATCCAATTCATGCAATTATTTCATCCACTGCATACAGTAATTGCATCTGTCATTCGCGCAATTGCTAATCAGGCCTTACGAACAGTGTCAAACGTGAAAGACGAATCCATTAATTCGTTTATATGAAGTCGACATACATATATCGTCGCCCGTTTAAAATTCCCCTTAGTCCAAGGAACTTTCGACACCCGGTATACTGTCTTTACTACAGGCACTGTCGTGACCGTTTCTGCACGGACTATATATATTTTTCCGTATTACCACGTAAAACGAATATTTCCTTAAGCCTCGTACTCGTGTAAGCGAAAGTTAAAGGTCAACGAAATTTACGTGGAGAAATGTCTATCTAAAAATTTTTCATATTTCACGACTTTGAATTTCCCGCCAACTCCTCCTCCGGGAGGCAAGTGCCAAGGGTCACTCGGTCTAAGGCGAAAACTTTGAGTACTTCCGGTGCATTCAAAGCATCCAAAGTGTTTCCGTCTTCTTGGTCTCGAAAACTTCCTTACGGCATTCAAAAACTTAAGTCTGACTCGGCTTGACTTTACCTACTTCTGTTTATGTTGTCCCTACGAAAGTGGTTATATACCGTGATTATCAGACACGCAATATAGGTATACCCATGTGCATAACGGCGCGACGGATCTACGTGATAAAGTTACGTAAGCTCGAATAGGCCGTCAAGTAAATCGGCCGGCGAACGATTAACGCGTTAATTATTTAATTCAATTTCGACCAAGGTGAATTCGTCTAGCTTTTCTTACAGATGCTACGGCTGGATGCTTCTGCGAATCAGGTGATAATTTATCAGTCCTGAACGTTCAGACATTTTCTATCTGCTGGGGCCAACCGCTACTTTTACTTACTCTGTATAGCTATACTTTGTTACTTTCAATTAAATACCCACTTTCCATCCCCTTTCTCTTGATATCGCTATCACGCTTTGGTCCTACGTTTAGGGTAAATCGGCAGGGTACCTAATACAGGGGAAAATTGTTCCAGCCATTTCATCCCTGTTATTTCGCTAGGTGGAACTTTGTTATTTAATCTTATTTAAATGCCTGTCGGACGATTCCTTCTTCTAATTGGCCGTGTAAGATAAATCTTGAGGAATTGTGAGAAACGATATATTTTTTTTTTTCTTTAATTGACTATGTATTTAGTCGCCCTCGGGTTATGTTTTTCGGGCTGTTTTTCTTGCTTTTCATCGGTAGGCACGTAAATTTGATTAGGTAAATTTGCGATGATAAAAATTTGTTTTTCGTTCTTTTGATAAGCGTTTGTGATAGTAACTTTGTTTTGATTTGGATTTTCTTGCTTCTAGGTAAAAAGCGTCTTGCCAGAAGCGAATGTACCGCGAAATTATACCAATTAGTAACTTTTCGATGGTTGTCAAATAATTAACGAATCAGCATTTGACATGTGTTTTTTTGGTGAATTCAAATTTTTCGTCTGTTTCCAGGAATCTGCGATTTTAAACAAAAGTCAGTATCTGACACGAGTAGAATTGCGGAGAAAGTTTTGTAAGCGGATAGAAAGCTGCTTAGAACGAGATTTTCGAATTGGCATTAGAGACTTGATTTTAATTGGGTCAGCGATGCCAACCAAAGCAATTGTATGTCAAGTTCAAAACAGATGTTCTATATAAGAGGGAGAGAGAGAGAATTGAATAAGCCGGTACAAGTTCTTCAAATGAAAATTAAACTTACCACGTACCTTTTCTGATGCACGTAATCACCCATAAGTCCGTCTCTCTCGCACTCACGGGAGGTATAAAAAATTGAATTTTTCAAGCGAATTTATAAGCTCCGTCGCAATAACCTTTCGAGACGAGTTGATCGAAGAAATTGAATATTGCATGCAAATTGCAATATTTGTATTTCTTAATTCATATAAAAAACTTCAATTTCCTTCCAGTTATCATCAAATCTCTGACTCGTATAAAAGTTCCCACGTCCAATCTGACTTACGTTTCAATCGAATGGCCTCGTACATACATGTACATTGTATGTACATTGTACATATATCTCCACAAGATATACGCATCTCTGAATCTTCTTATTTACCTGAGGACGTTCGCAGGCGAGCCGGTATTAAAACGCGGGAGCATGATTCTAATAGAAGGCATTACTTGGCACGACTGCATGCAAACATCCCCTAACGTATTCATATTGGGCCACCATCCTTAGCATCCCTTACCACCCCTACCACCCTTACCATTCTCCCAGAACCTCAAAGCGAGAGGGCTTTTCGTTCCCTCACGATATTTGAATTTTAATGTGACCAACCACCCTCCTCCCCGAACTACCCTTAACCCACAGCTTCCACCTTGCATCCCCCCAGTTCATCCATTACTTCAAGATTTTATTTCCAGCACCGATATTACGACCACTGATTTTACCCAGTACACAGAAAAAGTGTCGACCTTATCGTCGGTATCGGTAGGTAATTTTTTAATTTTTTTTTCCCGACATTCGAAAAGAGTATACTTATCAAGGATGTCAATTATTTTTCTGCAGGATCGTCTGAGGCAAGAGGTCGAAAGGTTGAAAGCTATAGAGAGAGAGGGAAAAAGATGAAATGAAAGAGGGATGTAAAATGTAAGGGAATCAGGGGACAAGTATATAGGGGATGATTCGCCGTCGATTCCTTTCCTAAGGGAAATGTCCGAGTGGGGGTTGGCAAGTGAAAAATAAAAGTAAGGTAATCTCATAGCCGACGTTTTCCTTCGGCAGGCACGAGAGTGATAACGCTAACTCTTGGTCTACCTCGAGAGCAGACTGAAGTGGGGTGCAGGAGATAAGAGGGAGACCAGGTAGTGGCGGCTAAGGTATAACGAAAGAAGAAGGGATGACTCGGAATAAAGTTCGGAGAGGCTGTTATCGCGCGAGGCTCATTGATATTTTCTTCAAAGTTCCAAGAACCAACCCTCCGGAGAATTAAGCCACCGAAAGGGTTGGAGAATTCGCGGTATCCTTTACAACGAGCAGTGCCCCAGGAGGAACCAGGAACGGGATCGTCGTTACGGGCCTGTGTATCTTCTACGTGAGATTCAGACCCCCCCCGTTTATCCCCTTCCAGGTTGCCATAGTAGCCAGGAGTCCCGAATGCTTTGAGGACTCCAAGGACTCCCGACCCAAGAGCAAGCTCAGGCGACAGAGCAGCGGGAGCCTAGTGGGAAAGGACGATAATGGATAAATCGCAGTCTCCTCCAACCCCTAGGACGATCCCACGTCATTGTTCCCAGGGACCATTGATAATTCGAAATTGGTCAACTGTAAGTCCTGCGGTGGAGGGGAGGAATCAAAAGGGAACTCCCGTATTTAATTACACACTTTCACTCAGAATTGTTCCCTACCAACGATCCCTCCTCGTCCGGACGTCCTCGCATTCCTAGTCTCGCGATCGCCAACCCACCCCTGTCCTGAAACGACCTTCTCCATCCCCTTCGTGCAACCTTACCACTCCGCCCCTGCTTCACCCTTGTCCTCTTCGTACCGTCGACCATTCACCCCTGGCCACTCACTGCTTCACCATTCACCATTCAAATCTCAAATCCCTTCATAATACGTTCAATCAACACTCTGCTTTCCCACCCTTCGTTCCCAACAACCCCCTGACCACCCCTACTTCGCCACTTATCTATTTCCGCCAACTACCACTCATGGCCGTTCTAACTCACTTTTCGCCGAGTGACTCGCCCCCCATACTCACCCCTAGTACTCACCCTTGGAGTACTTCTGGTTCGCACTGAAGTTACCCTGGACTTTTTTGTCTTTGGACGTTGCCAGGCACCGTCTAGATTCACCCCCCTTTTTTTGTATCACAAATCTTTTTTTCCTTAAGTCTATTTTCACTCCACCCCCACCCTCTCTTACTACCCTCTTTTGTAAATCATCCCTTGTACTCCGTTGCTCTTTTTTTTTCCTTTGCATCCACCACCTCCATGGGATTCTTCACCCCTTTTTTGTACGCTCCTGACTCTCTCTCTCTCTTCCTCCCTCGGGAAATAAAACACTTTGGCAACGTTAGAGAGATAGCTCTCGCGAACAGCCCTGACACTTTATCGCGCTGTGCACTCCTCTCTTTAGGGCGGCTTTCAAATCGCTGCGCATAGCGACCTCTTTCGAATCTCCTTTCCACGTATAGCCCTTGTTGCGTAACACGTGCTGGAGCTTTAAGTGACCTTCGACGAGTTTACTCTCCATTTTATTGAAGCTTTCCGTTTTATCTCGCTGCCTCCTCAAACTCGTAGCACTTTATTTTACGCTGTGTAAAACGAGTACTTTTCTCTCTAATGCACTACTTTCCTATATCGTGCCTATGTCAGTACCGTGCGCTGTGTACTGCGTCTAGCTAAGTGCTTATACCGGGTGTGTCGTTGCGACGTTACACGATATAAATAAAACCAAGCTAAATTGAAATTAAAGTATCATTCGAAGCGAACGGAAGCTGTGAGAGATTTGAAAGAAATGAGGACCGACAAAATGATAAACAAGGAAACGTAGTTAGCAGCTTCCTTTGGGAAATAAAAAGTTTCAATATCAAAATTCGAAGGGCGTCGCGACGTCCCTTTTAGCACGGCTGTCGGGTGTTAAAAAATAATGATTTCTCATTATAAAATATATGAAAGAAAATTCATGTAAAATAAAAATAAATAAAAATCGGAAATTCATTACGGCAAGGTACACAGGAATGTCAATTTTATTTTTTTTTTTTGTTAACTGAAAAGAATCTTCTCCTTTCCTCTCTCTCTCTCTCACTCCTCTGCGCTCTCATTGTTCTCAAATTCCCGATACGCCAAAGTCTACGGCACGACTTTCACCAGACCAGTCGGGTATTTTCACTCTCACACTGTGTATACCTATATATGTCTATGTATACATATATACAGGCTCACGTGAGCACTGCAATTCAGAGTCAGACTTTACTTATGCCAGAGGATGGATTATTATTCGCTTGTCGGACTACTTCCAGCATCCTCTGGACTCTCTGCGTTCTTATTTATTCCCTGAATCCGGAATCCACGTGATCCCTTGTAATCCATGGGTATAAGGGATATCGTTTATTTTACGTAATACATAAAAATACTAGACAGACCCAAAGAGTGTCCGGTATGCGCGAATGCGTTGCAAGAGCTCGTGAGGGAAAGACGTAGCGAAGAGGGAGTAAGAGAGATGAAGGAAGAATAAGAGAAAAGAAGAGAAGAGACTGCGTGAAAATACATAAATGTCAAAAGGGGGAAATAATATTTATATATATATATATATATATCCCTTGAGAAATTCCTGGTGGTTTCTCATTATTTTTATAAGCATGTTAAAATACATTAAAGGACTATAGAAACTCTTTATACGCAGCTACCTTATCTTTTATCATAACCCCGGGTCATATCTAACCTGTCTTATCAAAGATAATTACGATCGCTATCTCGTGGCTGATATATCTGATATTTCAGAATTACGGTAATTTTATTTAAATCTAATTATCTTATTGATAGGTTCGATATATGAAAATTTTTGGAAAAATTCGAAAATTATGTATGTCTATTTTTAAAGGCGGTACTCGAATTTGACTTGTTAACATAATTGGCAATGGTGTCGGGTCGTTTTTTAAATTTGAACGGGAAGGGAAAGGAGAATCGTTATGCAGCTGCAACTGGTGCAACTTGAGTCACGATCTGTAACCGGAGCTTAGGTTAGATAGTTTCCTTTCTTCTTACGTATGTGAAGCGCATATAGTTATGGTTTATATATGCATGGATGCACGAGCACGTATTCCTGTTCATATGGGAGCAGAGCGGTAACCTTTTACTTATTCGGTATGTCGTTTTTAGTTTTGTGGATACGAAAGTGGACATTTGCTATACGGCTGGGACAAGAATTGTCATAGGGGGTTTAACGAAGTTTTTAATGTGCGACAACTCGCGTGCAGATTTTTGATGTCGAGTGTGTATTACTATAGCTAATAGTATCTGCCATGGGAATTTATCCGTGATTAAAAGATAAGCTGTACGATGGTTTTATAAAAGAATATATTTTTAATTTTTGAAAAAATGAATTTTTTTTCTTTTTTTGATTATTTTGTGGATTCTTACTGTCTGGGCTTGGTTGGTGGCGACCGTATTCAATTTTTGGATGATTCTGTACCCTTTTTTTAAATTTTGCACATATTGCAAATTCATCCACATTTTTGCACTCGTAATCTGCACCGACGGGGATTTCATGTGCAGCTAATGGCTTTCTGCATTATTATATTTCACGTCGATTAATTTACTTATGAAACTTTCGTAATCAGAGCGCAGCGTTCGGTTCTCTCGACCTCGATAATTATTAGCCGTTACGGATACGTGATGCAGTTTAATGCAATTTGTGCATCCTGAAGATTCGCGGGTTGGATAATCTAAATGATCTAATATATAGGGAGGTTGCTTAGGTCACGTCAATTTGTAAGAGATTTATTGATCGAAGAAATACGAAAAAATCGAATCTCGATCGATATATTTTTATTCTAATTTTTTGGAAAATTTTCTTTTTTTTTTACGGTGAAAATAAAAATTACCCTCTTTGTCGTTTAATGATTTTTTATATATTATGCAAGGACTTTAGCATTCTTTACTTTTCGCAAGTGAGTTTAAACTGCAGCTAATGCGAAAAGTCCTCGAGCAATTTATTCATGGGATGAAAAGGTGCCGCTCGGTTTCATTCCGCAATTTTTTTTTCTTCTTTTTCTTTAATCTTCCCTTCGCTCCATTCCTCATCTTCTTTCTCTTGGGCAAAGCGGACTCTTTCCTTTCATCTAACACGAGCAAGGTTTCTTGGTTACGTTCTCTTAGTTTCTATTGTACGAGTCGACGGACGACGCTGGGCGTCGCGACGCGTCCCGCTATATTCTTATCGTAATTGCAATCGTTTAGCAGATAGAAATTTTTCCTGATGACGTAACACGCTCATTTTATCTTTGATAATTAGGCGAACTGTCTGTTTAAATATTTTTGAATTTTCTAATCATTTATCAGATAATCATTAGGACATATATAGATCATATATATAATTCACGTACATATATGTGTACTATCTATATGTGTTATCTATAAAAAATTTCTTTCCGTTCAGAATTAATGATTTATATATTAAATTATTGATCCAATTAATTTTTGTTGTTTTACGATATTTTTGCCCATTTTTCAAAAATTATATTTAATTAGCCTACACCTCGTTAGGTCTCGAGTCGATAAAAATGTCAACAATGTTATTAATAATATTGAAATATTTACGTAAAGTCTGTACTTTGTCGTTTCAGCTGAGAAACTTGAAATCTAATGAAAAGTTCGAGAATTATTTAGTTTACTTTAGAAAATATATTTCACTCCTACAGGAGTCTCTCGAATTCCTTTTTGCGAAACAGTCTGTAAACAAAATATCTAGTGAACGTTCCTCATATTTTTTTTGATGTATTAAAATGAAAATTTCATTGAATCCGATTTTCTTTCTCAAATCCTACTTCCTGTTCGCCATGGTTACCAACGGCTGAAACGAAAAATGACATCTGCCAGTATCACAAGTCATTACGTATTTTTTTTCGTTTCACGCTTCGCATTTTACGCTTTGTCCTTTACAACCGTATATTCTGCTCCTGAAATCTGCCGCTTTCTGCCACGGTTGAAATTCGCAATGTGCGAAAAGTGCCAATCGAAATTCTCTTGACGCGCGAAAGCGAAATACATAAATTGGCAAATTGTATCTGGGGAATACCTTTTTTTTTCCTTTTTCTTACTTTCCAATTTTCTTCTTCGTGCTACTCTATGCATATGTTTTTTCATGCAGAAATACAAAGTTTTACTGGCATGTTTTTTTCGGAAAAATGAATAAAATTCTATCCTTAATGTTTTTTTTTTTAATAATAAAATACTGAGACAATGAATTCCGTCGACGTGACGTCATATTTTTTATTATCTTTTTTTTCAAGCGTCGCGACGTCAATCGCTTGGCTAATTGGGAACTTGAAAAGGTTAAGGGTACGTATCGCATGTACGTGACGTGAAAACAGGGATCGAATGGGAGTCGCTTGAGTTGGAAAAAAACTGAAGTCTCGTTCTCAACGGGGACATAGTGGCAGTAACGAACGCGTGCTGCTATTTTATTTCTTTCATTCTTCTTTTCCTTTGGCACAGTTTTCGCGTTCAGAGTAAAATTGCAAAAGAATTAAAAAAAAAGTATCCAAAGCAGAAAATGTATCAGGGACAAGAACTATTGTTCCAATAAAAAGGATAATTTTATACGAACACTCGTTAACGAGTCCTCGTAGAAAAGCTTTTTTGAATTTCGCGCACAGAAAAAAAAGCTGCAATTCTCTTGAAAGCTCGTTATTCGTAAGGTACGGTGAGCATAAAAATGAGAGAGCATTAAAGAAGAAAAAAAAAATTATAAAATAAAAAGCCAAGTGTGATCGCGTAATCATCGCCGGTCGTTCGTCCTCTAATTAAAAAGCTTTTAGCTACCAGAGCGACGACCAGCGTCGCGACGCTTTCTGTTTTGCTTTATGCGCACAGTACTACGATCTCTCTTCGTTCCTGACGTCTTTAACTTTCTTACGGAAAGCATCTTTTTTCTTCCCTTCTTCAGCAGCCACTTCCCACGTTACCTACAGACGCACCCTTTACACTTATTATTATACTTATCAAATGTTAAAAAAATAAAACAATTAGCTGTATTTATTACTAAACTATTTAAATATCTTGACGGAAGCCAATCTTTTTCGGAAAATTTAGAATTAATTTATTTTGAAAAATACTAATCTACCGATCTAATCTTGATGTCAAATCATGTAAATTTGCGGTGGGCCTTATCGATGCCAGTACAGCTGGGACTAAGGGCGACGATGGGGACAGTTCGTGGCGCAGTGCTTTCACCCTGAGGCTTCGGGCTCTATTTAACCTCGCAATTAGGGCTGCTGTAATCCTTCCCATGTTTCACATCCTTCCTCCGTTATCTCATTCTCTCCTTTTCCTATTCTCTCATTCCAGGCGCATGATATCGGTCACTCGTTAACATTTTAATCCGATAATAGGCTGACCGGGCAAAACCACCCCCCTTGTTCGCTGTAAAGTAGATCGAGTAAATATGTATGGCTGACTATGTATGTCTGCATCCCCTTAGCATTATTAACGGTTGCCGCTTATAATATTGCTACGACCCAATTTTCAACCCTTCCAAGCAACATGTCCTTCGCCAGACCCAACCTTTCCTGTAATCTTATAATCCGTCATTATTATCATCTGATAGCACATGAAAGTCGTTTTATTATATTTCCATACGTATTACAGAATCTCTGAACATTTTTGGACGTTGAAAATTAATTGAATTCCAAAATTCAAATTTTTTATTAAAAAAAAATTGTTTCATCCCTTCAATATGTATTTTCAGAACCGTACGATTTAGGGTCACGCCCTTCTTTAAGTCTCCTTATCACGTTATCAAGTTTTATTAAATTATTCTTATCGCCCGGGTATAAACTGTGCCTTTATCACAGCTGGTAATTTTCATACGAGCTGCGTGAGGCAGCCAGCTGGTCTACTGAAATCGTGCAGGATCAGTATTTTCCTAGTAAAAATTTTTTTTCTTTAAATTAACATATGTGGTGAATCTTGTAAAAGCGCATCACCATTTCCGGTCTAAATCACAGAGACGGAACAAGACTGCCGTATCAAATTATAGGAGCTTCATACGAGCTTCTCTGCTTGTATAAATGATTAAGTTGATTAAAGTGGTTTAAATTATCAAATCCACTAAAAGCTAGAGCGGTAACTCTGACTGACCACTTTCCTACTTTCTCCTCTCTCTTTTCTTCTTCTTTGCTTTTAGTCTATCGTTTTGATCAATTCTTCATTTCTTTTCTCTTTTCCTGCTTCCCAGCAACCTCAGCTACAACAACGTAAAATCTCACACTGGTCTTGCTGCTATTCGATCTTTCTTAAGATTTTTACTTTTCTTTTTTCTAAGTACTTTCTTTTTTTATTCTCTCCCTCCTTACGCCTGACCGCAATGTTTCAGTTTTAGCCTGAGTTTCGCCGACGCGAATTACCGGGCGCCGCAGCGGCTACCGTAACTCACCGGAACTCGTTACGCTTTATGAAATGAAACGGACGCTAAATGAAAACTTACATTCTTCCGCTCGTAAAGTTTTGTTCACACCGTCTGTACCTATTTCTCCTATCCGACTCGCTTTAGTCACCGTAAACCATTGCTCGTGACGTAGCGCGTCCTTCTGCTTCTTCTTTTCTATTACTCATTTTTTTACTTACCCAACAACCATGACCTATGACCTACAAATAGAAATGAAATGACCTTTAGTATACCCGCGAAGCCCTCAACCTCAAAAACTTTTCGATATCCTACCCTTTTCTTGATCCTGATCCAATTCGTAAATTTAAAAAAATTTGAAACCAAGTATATTCACGTATGAAAATTTTTGGAAAATATTCATATGTAACATCCAAAGTGAAACGAATGCCAAAACGCATCACCCAAATAATAAATAGTTACCAATTGATTTTCAAAAATCAGACTCCCGAGTTTCGAATATTCGAAGGACGCCTTAGAACCGTATCGATGGGTTCTACGCGTTCTATTTGCCCCGGTGGCGTCGGCGTCGGGACGCCTGTTACAGCCGCGGGAGGGTGTAGATACTGATTTACAGCCCCTAGTCACGCCATAGAAAGCCACCCAGTATATAACCAAATACACGTGTACCTGCTACGTAAGGAAACACCAGGTGCCTCAGAGTGGCTTCACCGGGTATAACAGACTCCCACGTTCAGAAGCCATTGGACTCCTTTCTTTTGTCCTAACCTACAGCTAAGACAGAATACAGCACGTGTAGTTGTAACGACACAAAATATTCCAGTCCGCCATAAGAGACACGGAACAAGAAAGTTGAGCAGAACGAAAACTTAGGATGACTTAAATTTCATGAAAAAATTCTTTGCCTCGATCCACAATAGTTCCTTCGGTAGACGCGCATGTCGGGCAAAGCGGAAGTTTAATTAAAAATCCGAGCTAAGCGTCAACCCATAATTTCCTGGCTTCCTACTTCCGGTCTCTAGCCCATAGCTCGTTGGGTCGAAGCTGCAGCCAGACTAACCACGACTAAGGGAAGCATCCACGAGAGTATCCGGTTACCCAGGTGATCGATGCGCGTTACCAAAACACAAATATTTTACAAATTTTGACAACCCATTGTCCGACTGGATGCACCTAGTGCTAATGAAAAAGTTTTTATTATTTCTTTGCGCGTTTATGGTCTTCTGAAGTTGTCTACCTTGGTTCCGTTACTGAGAACTACTTCAGCAGGTAGGTAACCCGCCCCCTGAAACCCACGACTTCCCCGTCACCCAGTGGCTTGCAGGTTTGTTGTGGCTTGTGGGTTCTAGTCTGTGGATCCCATTTTCGTTCTGTTCAGTTGGTACCTAGCTACCTAGAGTTCTAGTGGGAATCCACTGAAGAGGCTACCTAGGTGTGGCTGTTATCTCTACTAGGGAACCAAGTGTCTTCCAGTCTGCGGGCAACTGGTCCATGGGAGAACAGTGGAGTCTGACGTTAGCCACTAATGAGACTCTGTTGGCTTCGTTAATGCGATTCGACGTCCTGGTCAGAGTCAGAATAGAAACGAGTCCAGGTAGTGCCAGTGCGTTGAAATGGGAGCTGAGCTTGCTCTTGCGTCCCTAGGAAAGTGTTCCTGTTGGTTGAGAGTGAACTGGTCAGGATGGGGTTAGGAGGAAGAGGGGGTTGAATGGGTTGGAGGATGAATTTCAGATTAGAGGGATGTAACGGGGACAGGGTCTTTGCTAGGACCAGACGGGATGGACCTGTTCGAAAAATTGAAAATTCAATTATTTATTAGGAAATTTTTGGCATTTACAGAAACTCCTTTTAACCGAGGCTTTTATAGTTTCGGGTGGCGGTGCGTCACCTTTGAACTTCTGTCCAATCGAATTACGATTCTATTCCGAAAACTTTCCTTTTCAGAGCCACCCGTGTCGCTTTTGACTGAAGGTCGATTCAATTCATTTTTTGGGACTTTTTTTCAGTTCTTTTACCCTTTGTCGCTCTTGATAAAGGCTTGGCAAGGTTTATTTTCGAAAGTTTAACCGTATCTTTTTTTTTCACGTTTTATGATCTTTTATCGTAACTTTGTCAATATTTTCTTTTTTACCATTTTTTACATATTTTTTATCCCATTCCCATTGGAAGAGATGCTTTCACTCTGAAACGTCTTGATATCTGCACGCAGCCATTTTGGTCTCTCGGAGACATTTTTTGTTCTTACGTCCAATTGCTGCTGGTAATTTTCGCAAAGTTTTCGCAATACTCCCCCCTTCCCTTATTTTCGAATCGCTCGCAAGCTCGTTTCTTACGTGCTTGCGAAATGTTTCGCCGAAGCTTTTTCGCGAATGGAAAAGTTTTTGCTTCGCCGGATAAAGTGGCTTTCAGGAAGGATCTAGAAGGATTGTTACAGTCGGTAACAACGCTCGCGATCTCTTCCCGATATTTTAGCGAACGGCAATGCGCTTCGTTCTGCACAATGGCGTATCGACTAGCTTCTTTTTTTTTTGCTCAAAAAGGATAAGAGCTCGGCTAAGGAAAACGTTCTTTGGCTATATCTCGAAGGGAATTGAAACCAGATATTTTTTTACACGCAATGCAATACTCGATTCTCAGTTCGAAAAAATAGCCGTGCGAATTTTACACGAATTTAATCAAATCTGCGAATTGACACCAGCTACGGTAGGCAAAACGTGCTTGAGTGTAAAAATAATTAAAAAAAGGATAAAATTTCTGGCAACGGATTCATTCGAAATTAGCATCCCCTGCCTGGGATGATTAATCAGCAGGATACGTAGTAGCCGGCGCGAACGTCTTGAATAATATCAAGAGCCACTTGGCTGCTTTCCCAATTTTGACTTATCCTTAGCATTATTAATGTTTTTGGAAAATTTACATGTAACGCCGAAATTACGAGCATACGATATTTGAATTATTCCATAAATTCTACATTTACGTATCATATATGTATTATATATATTATTTACTATTTTACTTTTCTAATTTATTCACAATCTATACTATATTTACAGTAACTCCCAGAACGGATCTGTATATACACAGCTGTATACTCAGTATACGATATGCAAATATACGAATAGTAGTTGTTGGGATCGAGGTGAAATTTGCAAATGTTGGCAAATAGTTATTTGCAGATAAGAGCCACGAGCTGATCGTAAACGTTGGCTGATGCAGATAGTAATGGTGAGATTGTCAGTGTATTCGTACAGCACGAGGGGTTGCAATGGATTGATGTGATCTTTATGAATATGCAATTCTAAAGGGTGGAAATCTTATTCCACCCTGGCGCAACCCCCTTAGGGGTGTGTCTACGATCACCCATTAAAGATCCAGTCCGAAATTTCAAATTTGAGATCAACTCAGTCCACCCTGTTAATTTTTTTTCTTTATCGAGCACGTAGCTGTTATCGAGCTGGTCCAGGTGAAACTACCCCTGCTGAAGAAGATGCTGCCTGAGCCTGGCTATTCTGGAACGAAACCACGTGGAAGGTATCGGACACGTGCGATATTGTTCATTGGTGGTTGGTAACTTTTTGCACCCCTGGTGTTTGTTAGTTTCTAAGGGTGCTCGAGCAGGAGTGCTGAAGCCGTGGCTGCAGACTTGAGCTTTCAAGGGGCTTGGGTTTCAGTTGAAGGGCGAGTCGAGAAGCAGAAGTAAGTGACGAAGATGCTGAAGGTGTCGAAGGGCTAAGAAAAAGTTCAGCTTCGAACGAAGGGGTGGATGCAAAAGTGACGTTTGGGATGTTACAGGCTTAGGTATATATGTATATATATATGCAGAGGGGGGTTGATTATTCTTATGGCAATAAAGAGGGCTGACATTTCTGTCGTGTAATTTCACGACGGGGTTAATATGGAATCTGTATAAATTAGTAGGTACGTCCCTGCTGGATAATCGCGTCAGATATTAGAGGACACGAGGGGGTGGCGGCGTAGGGGTTGAACGTCATGCAAATAGGGGTTGGGGAGAATCAGTATTTTATGTTTGTGGCCAGAAGCGACATAAACGTGAATATGTGTACTGGGTGTATAAGCCGTGTAAAAGGGGTTGCTGGCTGGTTCGGGGGGTGGTCAGGGGGTGCAGGTTAGGTAACTTACCCGTATAATTATGAGGGTGCGATAATACCGGGACTGTTGGCTGGGAAGGCAAAAGTAATAGGGCGAATCGATGCTCGTTCTAGACGGTAGAAAAAGAGGCAGCCAGGGAGAAAATAAAAGATAGGGGTGGATAAAAAAAATTGGAGAAACCAGATCTAACGATTTTGCCATTTTTTTGTGTTTTACGCTTGCGTAAACGGTGATTTTGTGGATTTTGTTGTGATTCCGGGATTAAGGAAAAAAAAGGGAGAAATATCAAAATCAAAGGGAGGTATTTAGATAAGTACCGAAAATCGCTCGGAAGATCTCATTCGATTTGGCAATATCAATGATCTTCGATAGTATCGATACTGTCGATCAATAGATTTCAATTCGTCAAAATAATATATCGATAATCGTGCAATTGTATCGTCAATAATATCGCGACTGGTAGCGTCATTAGCGCAATAGAATTTTCTATTATATACCTATATTTATCCACATTGTATCGTACATAAATCCAGGTGATTGCCACGTGGCTTTCGATCGGGACTTAAAATAATTTAAATGACGTCACTTCCCCTAAAATTATTCAAAAGCCCATCGAAAGCTTTGCGTGACAATCGAATACATTTGTTTTCTTTGATAAAGAATTAATTATCAATTATCACTATCCCGAGCCATTCCCAATTGACAAAGACATTTGATTATTCTCATTAACTCGGAGGGTCGTTCGAAGCAACTCGAGAAGGGTCTAACAATAAGATAAAGCTAAGGGGTCCAGGGTGGAAGACGGGAATGGGTCAAGGAACGAAGTTAAGGTCAAAGGTCGCTCTCACGGCCCGTAAACCTTCTGCGAACCGGATAAAAATACCTTGGCAACCGGGGCTTGGACTCCGTGTGGGGTTGCTCCAGCGGTCAGGAACAATTTACTAACTTTTCCAAAAGTCCAGAACGGCGCGCCAAATTATATAAATAAATCAGCCACTAACTACCCCCTGCTAGGTTCCCTATAGTCAACCCTTGTAGGCACGAGGGCGGCAGCACCCCGTGTCCCATGAGTCCTGCTCTGCTTTTCTGACCAGAGAAATTTGCTCTACGCTCCTGCCTTCCCCAACCCCCCTTTCTCCCTCCTCCATACCATATGTGATTACATACCTGCCGTATACGTATGTATATACTTCATACGCTGTAAACCCTGTACACGTAATAGACTCTACACGTGCCATGTTATTTAACTGCACACGTGTGCCAAACGAGTACGGCAAAATTCAAGCTAAAAGCACCGTAGTAATCCCTTTCATTAGTTTTTGGATTTTCTGCTTTTTACCAAATTTTCACATCCTCCCGCCTTACCGGTTAATAATTTTCACCTTGTTTCTCAAACTTTCTCTCTGTTGGTATTACTCTGCTGGCTTACGAGTCCTTTCAGACTTTATAGGGATTTTCAGTTTCGTGCGTGCAGTCGTCCCGGGGGATGGTTCATTCGCCCTTTTCTACGGCTCATTTCTATCGAACTTTTTCCAGACGCCGAATTTCCTCCGTATACGTCTCGCTCGTGCGTTGAAGACTCGCAGAACCTCATTCGACGTGTTGTTATTTGGTTTAGATTTTTTTTTACTTACATTTTCTTCAGCATCCCTTACGAAATGGTATCCCTGGCAGTCGTCATCCTCTCACCCTTGTACTCAACTTCTATTCAAAATATTTTAGTCGTTTTTTTTCTCGAAAATTCATCCTGAGTGACTACGAGTGTATCGTCGTATACGTAACAGCAGAAACGCGTAATATCTTTTACAAATACATCACACGGATCCTTCGTACTGATAACAATTGTAAAAAAATGATATCCCTAAACAAAAAAAAGAACTAGTAAATCATCTAATTCAACCCTTATCACGCTTTTAATTTTCACTTTAGATCAGACTAACATGACCGATACGAAGCGACCGAAACGTCCCTCGTTCGCGATTAAAATCGTCGCGTGTCTCGGGAGGCTAGCATTTTTTCAAGGTCGCTGTCGCTCGCGCCCGAACCAAAAAAAAGGCAGGCGTCCCGGCGCCAAAAGAGACCCAGATACTCCCGACCTACCCCATTAAAAAATCACAAAGCATCAATCTCAAACTTTAAAGCAACTAGCGTCGAAATTTCCAAAAATTGACTAAAGCAAAGCAGAAATACAAACAGGCATATTTCATCCCCTATAAAAATCAGGTACGTTATCGCCAGTGAAAACAAGCATTTACCTCCACCCGCATATCGACTCTAATAAATAGTAATAAAAATACCTAAAACTACCCGTTTCGACGCAATCCTGAAAATGCCTATTATTATTATTTCGTCAAACAACAAGCACCCAGCATTCAAGCCACGTATCCCGGTGCAGCATGAATGGTCCAGGAATAATCCCAGACTACGATCTACATAACGTATGTTTTAAAATTGCGTAACTCACCGAGCCAGCCAGACTCCGTGAGTCTAGCGCGCGGTGCGTGCGTTTACACATACGTGTACGGAAGTAGATACGTGAGCTCATAGTCAGCCAAATACGTGCGAGCATCCTAGTTATTCTGGTTAACGAGAACCCATCTAGATTCGCTAACTGCAACAGCGACTCTACGGCTGCCTGTCTGCTGCTCTGTTTGTCTCTTCTATTCGCATTGCCAGAATTTCCAGGCTGGGCTGTCTGGCGCCCTTATAACCTACACTACTAGGCTATTTCGGTAAACCGGTCCGTCCCAAGTCTGTCTCGTATACCCGCACGTTTGTACAACCAACCCAGCGCGTACCGAGGAGTTTCCGTATGCAAGTGGCCTAATCATTTCCGATAGCTATAGCTATACACGGAGTTATAGGTATAGTTAATTATGGGCTTTGTCAACTGTTATGGTCCATATTGATTCCACAGGCAATTACGATCTTACGGTTCGTCGTCTGTCGGGTGCCAATTTACGCACTGTATATGGGGATGCTGAGGATGGACCGGATGAGTGGAGATGGGATTGAAAGGGGGTCGATGCACGTGTTTATGGGGGGCTAAGGGAAAATTCATTTATACAATCGTATATTCTTCGTCGAATTTTTCTCCATGACGACTGACCACGTGCTTTCCTTTATGCCGATCGGCTGCTCGTTGCAGAAGCTTGCGAATTGCGTAATGCAGTTTGCGCCCGTCATTCGATCGCACCTCCCTGGCCCCTTTGCCGTAGACAACCGTCGCCGTTGGCGAGTAGCTCGGGTAATTATATCTTGCTACGCCCCTGAGTGCATTGACTGCACGGACGCAGGGCGTTACGGGCCAGACAGTCGTTGTGGACGCGCCTTGTTGGCTCGTGTACCTGTATGAGAATATCCGTTTGAAGATAACAAAGCTGCGTGGAAAATAATGAAAATGACAGGAATAAAATTTTTTGAAAAATTTTCACTGCGTTTCTTGTTTTTTTTTTTTTCAAGGACAGTTTCAAATTTCCCGTTCAACTCCGGTGCCAAATCTAATACGCCTTGCTATATCTGTATATTTTATTTACCGGGAAATTTACGAGGACTCGCACTCTACCAGACTCCTCCATAATCTTTTATAGCTCGCTAGGAGTTTTCACAATTTTCTCGAGATCTTCTCGGAGACGCTTCTCCTTGGAGTTCATTGCTTTTTCGCACTCACGACCTTTTATGACGACCCATCTTACGCGTACCATTTATCTGTACTTGCGCGTAAGTATATATATATATATATTATGATACGCATAATCGATATATCCCCACCATAAGAAAATCTAGTGTGTTAGGTGAAACACCCTGTATATACCCCATGTATGTACCTGGGCACGGTGGAAATAAGAGAAGCCACGTAAATTGCCATTTTCCCGATTTTCATTCAGCTTCTTTTATTTCTTTCTCCTTTCGAACACCCGACCCTCTTGGCATTATTTTTTTTTGGGGGGAGATACAAAGCGCGGTGTTTTAATGGCGATAAGCGATCAACGTCCCGACGCCCGACGTCGTCGCTGTATTTGTCGCTGCGAAACGCTCCTTGGTCCCATTGAAAAATTGCCGTGGTTTCTTTGAAAGTACAAGAAAAAAAAGTTGAATGAGAAAGAAATGTGGAAAATGAGGTAGAAAATCGTACAAGTTGCAAATAGGGCGCGTGCGTCCCACATCTGGCTGCTATTCGCGCGCTTAGGTCTCGTTTACAAGCGACTCTCGAAACTTTTCATATTAAATTTTCCTGGGAAAGCTCTCAACGCATTTTCAACCTTGTTAGGAAGATTTTCTCATTCTCGCAGTGAACTCGTATGGGCTACTGTGTGCAATAAAGTATATGACTTTTGTAGCATGGAGAGATATATCTGTATATACTGTATATACTCGATTTTACACTGTACGCATATACCTGTATATATAACGAGAGCGAAGAATTGCGGAATGACGAGAAAAACCTTTCGCCATAGATTTTGTAGGTAGTTTTCTATTGTTCGACCCGCATTATATTACGCTTGCTGAAACGCGTCCGTTTACGTTTAGTATGCTGGAAAAAGAAAATATTTTGGAAAACGAGAACCTCTGGTAAATGTAACAAAAACCGTGTGGACGTACATTACTTTAAAAAGTCATATTAACCGAGGAACAGTATCCTACTGCAAAATCAAATCAGCAGAGTTGAGCGTCATGACGTCATCGGCTTTATCATTTTTCTTTAAGGTTTTCTCAAGCGTCCTACGTTTCTTTACGTCTGCTTAACTCCGACTCCCTTGTCTTTGTTTAATGTTGCGTACAGATATTCTACTCCTGGCTCTTTCATTTTTTTCCCTTTCATTAGCATTTGCTTTACTTACCCGTTTCATTTTTTCTCTCCCTTTCACCCTCGTTAGAACCACCCCTGTCGCTGAACGTAGGTCACAGGGCGCAGTGCTTGCTATGTGAGAAAGGAAAACATTCAACTTTTAGATACAAAGACGATAACTCTGGAAAATATATTCTTGTAACGGTAACAGCAATGTTTACGATTTGATTTGACATTTTTGATTGTCTGAAAAGTAAATCGGAGCTTTGTCATGGTTTGGCACACTGGTACGTTTTCACGGGACTTGGCACTGTTGCCAAATGGTGTGTCTTTTCTCGATTTACCTGATCCGTTCTCGCTGTTGCAGTTTGTAAGAACGTTTCACAATCTCACTGGCTGAAGCTATTTATGGGTTCCGTGAAAAGTCGCATGGTTCGAGCGTCGTGCCGGTAGATGTCGACAGTGGCGCCGATGCGAGTAAACAGTAAATCATCGTGAAATTTATGAACGTCGTCGGGTACGCTCAAACTTTTAACGCTTTTCATGAAAAGTTCGAAGCTGAGGCAGGATACTGGTTTTCATGAAAAAAAAAAGATGTACCAAGTCACAAAGCATCCTAGCTGCATAAGCGTAATTGAAACTTTAATGGATGCCGATGCGGCTGGCTTGCAACGTCAAGGAAAAAAACTAGGGAACTCGTGTTGAGGCGGGTGAAGTGTGGAAAGGAGCGAGGAGGGAATTAGGGGATAAAGGATAAGAGAGAGAGAGAGAGAGAAAGGTTCGAGTGCAAGAAGGACAGACGAAAAAGCCTGAGGCTAACGGAAAAATATTGCTCCGTGCACAATGGGCCGTTGCAGCTGTCGTGTATATTTCAATCGGTGTTTAGTACGTAGTATTTATCAAGTGAACGTGGCTGCAAATTTTTGGCCTAGGGACTTTACCCCGACTCTACCCATGCTGTCATATTTTGTACCCGGTTGTAAGTCCAGTATTCTAATACAAAGTGTCTCTCTGACTGTTGTCAATCTTTCTAACCTCAAAAACAATGCCGCTCCCGTGCAAACTAGTGACTGTGTTTCGTTACGAAAAACAAATGATAAATCGAGACGTACCGACGGCTGCGTACGTTTGTCTTCGAAACAGTGTGGGATATTAGTGCGTGAAATTGCCAAGAGAATATTAAGCGAAGAGTGCGGAGAGACGCGGAGAGAAAATGAAGAGGGAGAGTCAGACCGCAATCATGATAAACGAAGACAACAAGGACTTCCTGCAAGCCTACAAGGTAGACGTCCTATGGCCCGCCTATATACGGGGTGTCAAGAAAGTAACTTTGAATTTAAATTCTTATTATCATTCCAACGTCATAAACGACGCCACTCCCGGTTTTGACTTTTATCGAACTTCCGTCAATACAATTTCGCCCTCTGTTGCTTTTCTCTCGTTGACTAACCTTAACATCTTTTTCTTCACTTTTCTTTTTCATTCTCACTTACCGGCTGTTGCTCGACTATCTCTTACTTCATCTTTACCTGTAGTCGCGGTCCTCTCTCACCTTTCTTTTTTTTCATTCGTCTCTTTTATTTCCCAACTCGTCACGGACTAAAGAGTAAAGGCTGAAGTTATATCGAGAGCGAGAAGGGAGACTCCCAATCGGATTACGTTCGTCGTTACAACTTTTCTGTTCCTCCATTCCACGGGCGTGGAGTTCGCGTAATTTTTCTTTTCTCTTTTCTTCCTTCCTCTCTCTTTTATCCCATTAACATACTTTCTCGCTCATACCTCTGGATACGGATTCCGCTGGATGCAGAAATTATATCGTTAGCTACTTCAAGCTGGATTTCTTTATTTGTTCCTTTATTTTTACTTTTTCTTTCTCTCCCTTCTTCGTATCTCGCTTGTTTTTCTCGAGCAACTTTCTTTCTGGCACACTGAATATTCCAAAAATTTTTTTATATCATTACATTGGAATTTTACGGGAATCCCAAAGTAATCCCATAAGTCCGTTACACGATCTGAGTAACAAAAATCCAAGCAGCATCTTTTGACATTTATTATCAGCTCAAGAGTAACACGCTTCAATTTCTTATTCCCATTCAGATTCTTCAATCTTATCGTCTCACCGATTCTATCGCTTTACATGAACGTATTATCTTTACAGTCAACCTGCCTCTTATCGTTATCTATACCTACATGAATCGCGCAAGGAGCTTGAACCTCAAAAAAAAGATGTACCCAGGATCCATCGAGCCTAACAAATTGAGTTGGCAGCCGGTGGATAAAAAGAGAATAAAAAGAAATAACGGCTGAAAAGGATAAACCTACAAATATAAGATGCAGAGGAAGGAGATTCAGAAATGACGAAAGTAAAGGGCGAAACAGTTGGCAAGGATCCCACTGGGATGCTGCGTACCGCAAGGGAGCAGGTAATCTTTGTGATTCTTGTAATCCACCTGATCTTTCCTCATCGGCTGTAATCATTGTAATCTTCTCTTGAAATAAAGGGGACGAAGACTACTACAGAAACCGACGAGCATTTCGCGGGTAAATCGAGAATCCCAAATCCAAATTCATGAACACGAGCGGCCAAAAGGGAATTTCAATGAAAGGAAAATATAGCAACGCCGACGACCGTCGCGCTCATAGATTCCTCGATTGGCGCGCGAATCTGCACGTGTGTGATTCGGAGTGTGTGTGCGTGCCGATTCTTCAAATGAGAATGCTTTCTTTTTCTATCTTTTTTTTCCCATTTCTTTTTCATCCTTTATTTTTCTTTCTCACTCTCTTCCTCACTCTAGAGCCTGCTCGTGTCTTTTTTTCTCTGTTCCCTCATCAATGGCACCCTTCGACCATTCTTCTCGAAGAAAAGAGCCACCATAAACGAAATCCCTTGGTCGATCTGAGAAATTCAAGTTGAGGGCAGGAAAACTCAATCGTTCCTGATATAATTGATCCTCGAAGAAACTCGGTGAAATTCAAGAAGACCGTTTCGCCTTTCGAACGTTTCAATTCAACTTCTATATATATGTATACGTATAAGACCAGGCGCATTGCTTCTTTTTTTTTTTTTTACTATACCTTTGTCATATCTATATGTATTTCTTGCCTCGCGACCTGCTGCTTCCTTTTTATTCTACCTCTTTTCTTGGATTCGCCTGGAAATTGTCTCGGCAATGGCGAACGCGAACTGTCACGAAGGATCCACAGGTCGTCGGTTAACGTTTTCTCGGGTTGAACAATTTTACTGAATTTCACGCGATATTCATCATTTTTAGGAACTTTTCGTTACGGACGGGGATCGCGTGGGAAAAATAAGGTATAGGGAATTTATTTGTGCTGCCGATTCTTTTCGATTTTCTTATCGAACGCGAGAGAAGGACTAGTCAAGGTCAAGTTATGCGACTGTACCTTACGGACTGTTTTGAATTATGTAATTTTTTTTTCAAAATATCAACGCAAGCGACGAACCAATTTTTTGCGGTTCTTTTTTTACCATTTATTATTGTGAACTATAAATTCATTTTTTTTTCTCACAATTCGAATTTTACCTATTCGCCGTAAATGCTAGATTTCTCTGACGAAAATCGAACGTCTCCGTTGCGTGGTAAAACTCTTTTTTTCTTCATTTGTTTTTTCATCTCTTTTCTTTTTTTCATATCACGTCATATCGGGATTTCTTTGAAATCGTCCAGGGTACTAAAACGAAGCGTCGTCGCGTGGCTCAATTGAAATCTCTTGGGGGAACCTTTGACTTTTTACAGAAAGAAAAATAAGGAATATGAAACCTTAGTATTCGCCTCGTATTGATATCTTACGTAACGTTATATTATTCTGTATACTCGCTTGCGAACAACGAGTATCGATCGATATTTCTATTGAAAAACATTCATTCACGTTTCCTTATTTAAAAGCCACCCTTTTTGTCTGTCGTAACACAGAAATGGCTGACCTCCAATTTTATTTGTGTTTAATCTACTTAATGCTCTTTAGATGTCATATATATCACACGGGTCTACTTGCACTATATACATATATATATGTATATATCCTTCTCTATAATAATCTTTACTGAATTTCATTCTATCCTTCGACACTCCGAACTTCCTTTATTCTTTTTCTTTATCGCACTCGCACTATGTCTATATCCAGTTTCTCTCTGCGATTTATTCGGTAACCCTATAGGACTGTATATGGTATAATTTCGAAAAAATAATATTGAATAGCAACGTTTGAGTGAACGAGAGGAATACAGATTTTACAAAATTTTTATTCAGAGTAAAATATTATCTGATAGGGAATATCAGTGTACAGATAAGGTCCTTAAAAGGCACTGAAATTAAAAATATAATTTTTACAGGAGGAAGGACCACACGGAATTTTATTTATATATATATATATATATATATATATGTATAACCATTGAAATCCTGTTAGATACCCAAGCGACAGTTAAAGACGATTAAAGAGAGGAAGGATTAGTACGGGATGATCGAGGATCAGGAAGATGCTGCGGACGGCTGGGAAGGCTTCCTGAAATATTGGTAAAATCGAAAGACGAAGTCTCTTACTTGGCTTTTTATGGGAGCCGGGGATAAGTTCGGCAAAAAGGACATTAGCGAGATTGTCGGTTGAGCAAGGGGAGTTTGATGAACCCTGGGATGGTCCAGGTTCATCTCGGTATACCGTTCGATCCAGCATCCCGCGCAGAGGAACCAGGGGCAATCTCATCGCTGATTCATTCGGCCACACGTAAACACTTATGGTCTAATTACTTAGAATGCAATCAGATTGACTTCCGGTTACGACTTGGCTGCGTCTATTAAAGTTCGATTTGTGGAAAATCTTGATACTGTATGCTCATGCGATGCTCGATTAACCTAATTAGCTATTGATTTATATTATTATAAGTACTCTATTATACTCTACTCAAGCTATTATTTGCAACATGGAAATGAACACGTTAACGAGGGAGAAACTCGATATAGATCACTAGTTGCGTTTTATTAATTAATTCGAAATCGTAACAGCCTCTCGCGGTCACGTGATATGCATACGTCATTTTTTGGTGCAGTTGCAAATCGATGGATTATTCAATTACGAGAATTCGTATATATTGGGAAAAAAGACATTTTCTTCTACGACACGAAATATCCCTAGAAAAAATGTCTAGTTATTTTTACAAACAGATATCGTTGTCACAGGAGGTCATTATAAAAGACATATCGTTCCGTTCAGAGATATGGTTTGCATAGCCATACGATAATTTTGATGTTACGAAACATTCTGATGAAATATCTTTTATTTACTGAATCTAAATTTTAAAATTTTCTGCTTGATTTTATTTATCTATCTATCAGCGCGTGATAACGAATGATAACGAATCTTGACAAATGAAAATTTTCCTTTTGTAGCTAAGCTAATACGTGGAATTTATTTTTCTTTCGTACTAAACTCGTATGTCGAAAATTTTCTAATTTTACTTTTTTGGTAAGATCAACAGTGTTTCCTTATCACTAAAAATTCCTTAGGTAATCAAAACAGCTGTACCGTACCACATAAATTTTGAGATTTCTCTTAAAAGTATATACAGCAACGGTCAAAAGTTTTGGCACGTTCTACCAATATTGTGCTATACTTTTGACCAGCACTGTATATGCTTTACAGATTTATTCAATTGTATAAGCAAATATGTAAAAACGAAGTTAAACAATAAATACTCAATGAAGGAAACTGTAGCAACTATGTAATATTGTTCTCCAATTAATAATTGTTTTTTTAAGTGTGTTTCAAATCCGTAAATAATTTAGTTAAAAAAGTATATGGCGAAAGAACGTTTCGTAACGAGCGGCCATATTGAATTAATTATTCGTTAAGATACAAGAAAACCGTCTCTCGGGATTTTCAGTACCAAATGGTATATCGACACTAGCGAGTTTAATAAGAATTAAATAATTTTCTTCTTTCCCCTTATACAAAGTTTTTTTAAAAATTTCATTATCACCTTACCATGTATTTTTACCTCGCCGTCTGACCATTAACGATACTTTCTACTGTCTGACCCAACGAGCAAAAGATATTTGTCTCAAGTCCCACGTAATTCCCACAGCTTTTTCTTCGATAATTAAGAATCCGCCGACAGGCAAGACTTTCCGGTTCTTTATGAAATCTTGGACAGTGACGTCAGATTGAAGCTCAAACTATTTTATGGGTACTCGTTCGATCTTATATCTCCTTCTCTCTCGCTCTCCCGCACCTTGCCTATTTCACTATTAGATTTCATCTTCCTTCAGTTTTCCTGATCTTCATCCTTCTTGCATGAAATACACTTTGCCAGCGGTATACCTCCTTGTAGGTGCACCTACGTTTTCTCTAGTATACATATATCTATGTCCTTTATATATGTATATAACAGCTGGCTCTGTGGATTATCGGCACATGCGCTCTTCGCTGCGAAGAAGCGGATAGCCGTCGGCGTGTCAAAACCATTGCTCTTCAGTCGCCACTAGTTCGGCGTGGTTCGCCTTGAGAACCGACGGGAACCGACGGGACGCAGACACGTTTCTTACTCGAATTAAAAATTTCGCGAAAAGCAACAGATCGCCCGATTTGTCTAATAAGACGAAGACTATTTGCCGATGGTTAGTGAGATTTTAGAATTTTGACGTTCGGTTTTGACTTTGTAAACAAAAAGCAAAGACAGCCTAGACGGTGACTCTGATAAATTTTGTAGTCTATGGTTCGAGTGCTGGGCGTAGAGCTTCTCTTTTTCGTGATATTTTTATTATGGCTACTCTATATAACTACTTGCTACTTCGTACGGCTAAGTGGCAAGTTTTCATGAAGTGCATGACGCTTGTCGCTCGACTTATGACACGGAGACACGTGAGGGGTTAAGCGTGTGATAAGTGTGAAATTAAAGAATTTAATATTATTTTGGGGCAAATTAACCTGCTGGATAGGAGGGTGTGAGAGTTTGATAAAATTTATGAAAACTTGTTCGATGGCTCGATAAAAGTTTCAAGGAGTTTGTAAGGGAATCAAGGTTGAATTATAAGGGGATATTTATCAGTGTGTATAGTGGGAAACTTTTTTTGGAAAACTTTTTTTAATCGTCCAAAAGAGCATATCCGATGTATTAGCGATCGGGGAAAAATTCGAGCATCAATTTCGCGGACAAAATATTTTGATCGAACTTTTTTTTCTAATTTTCAAAAATTTCCTCGGAATTTTTATCAGATTGCAAAACTTTCACCATCTTTTTCTTAAGTTTAACCCTGTCCTCTTTCGTCGCTCGTTTTCTCTGTCCTCTTCTTATTTTGAACTTTCACATCTTTTCTCTTTGTCTTTCTCATTTTACTCTTTCGCGTGCCATTTTTAATTTTGATACGTCGCCCGACACTTTTCGATCTACTTTCCACCCTGAAAAAAAAGTCATCAGGTCGACCGGTTTCACTTGCCTTCAGGACGAAGAGACGCCGCGACGTCTCCCGTGCCGCGATCGACGACCGACGGGACGTCCACTTGCGGCGTCTCTCAGATCCTCAGTCGCTCGTCGGACACGACGCGGGCTTCATCTACTTTCGTTCTGCTCGCTCGCGCAGTTGCCTCACCTGTCGGCTGATTCGAAAAATCGACAGTACGTACTTGCCTGTCTGTTATCAATTGGTGAAAGCTCGCTTATCGTATACTGCGAATATTCACTTTAGGAATTTTATTATCGGATCGAAAAACGTTAGTAAAAATTTTATTTTCGCATTATTATATTTGCACGGTGATTGGCTGACGGACGGAAAGATTAATTTATATATAATATATATATATATATATATAATATTTACAGGATAAATTTATTTACGAATTATTATTATTTTTATCGATATATATCACAGTGGGTAAAGGGATATCGAATTTTTGTTGAAATCATCGAAAAGAATTTTTTCGTTAAAATTTTCGTTTTTACGTTAAAAAAAATGTTTACTTGTCGTCGGCTTGTTTCTAACTTCTGCGAAAGTTCATGGGCGACGTCGACGTCGCGCACGATCGTTCCTTGTATCTCATGTGTGTAGTTTCGTGTGTATGGCAAATATTAACTCGCACTCTTAACTTTCTGTTGCAGAGTTCATGGCTGCGTCGTGTCACGAGTGTCTAACCACTGCGTATACGGAAGATGAGAATTGGCGAGTGCGAAAAGTGAGGGTGGCGAAGTTTTTATTTGGCACGAGGGAGAGAGAGGAGGCTTTGTGGGTGAAAGTGTGAAATAAAAAGAAAGAGTAAACAAATTTTACGCGGAAGCTTACGAGAAATTGGGTGAAAGGGGGAGGGGTTTAGGGGTTGCGACGGGGGGGGTGTCATCCGGAAACGAAAATCGAATTAAGATCCGGGAACGTGTCCGACGATGAAATTTCCGGGAAGCGAGGGATGAATTTTTTTTTTTACTTTTATGAAAAATGAAGAGCGAAGAGCCCTGAGGGGGGGCAGGGGGGAGAGGGCGAATAAATGGTCCGCAGACGCTACGACCGACTGGGACTACTGAAAATTTATGGGAATCGTGGAATTGGCATCTGACAGTGAAATCAGCTGGATTTTTGTGAGAGGTGGGGGAAGTGTCCAATTGTCCAGCTGTCAAAGTCCAAAGAGTTCGAAGTGTCACTTTGAAAACTTTTAGACCTCCGACGCTTCAGAAATATCCGGTTCGTGGAAGTGTGAGCTGTGCTGGACTTTAGAGGAAAATTGAAGGGGGAATACAAATTTTTTTCAAAATTCAAAAAACTACAGTTTTTTGCTTTAATTTTGTCAATGTTAAATATAGCAATAATCGTACTAATTGCTGACGATATTGTGAGTCTTGGTCAAAGTTTTAATATAAGATTTTCATAAATATTTGCATTTCTTAAATATCGTCTAAAGTCTTTTTGAATTTTCGCCAAATCTTTCTTAGCACGCTTTTTTACTCTACCTTGTTTCAGCGTTTTTTAAATATATATATGGGTTAAGACAGGAAGTGGTCCTTTTGCCATTTTGTATTCTCATGGTCTCTTTCTAGGATTCACGAAGGTGAATCGCTCGCGATCGTAGACAATTTAAAGTTTTCCCCAGACCTGAGAATCGACCCAGTCTCACCTGAAACGGCCTGTAGCTTCGTCGCCTCAGGCGTCGATCCTTCGGCTTCCTTCGGCGGGCGTCGATTAAGCACGGCAAGGGGTGCGATCTTTCAATTTATAAGACTTGCTCGTCTCCCGCGCGTCAGTTTAATTTCGAATTAAAATCTAATCTCCGCGGAGCGCAATTCCGAGTCCCAAGTCCAGAATCATTCCAGACGGTAGTGAGAAGGCTCGATCAATTATCATCACCCGGAAGCGAGAAGAGATCTCGGATATAAGATAAAACGTGAAAATTTTAATTTTTAAATTTTTCCCGCCACTCCGGATCTGTCAACGTGACGTTTTATTGCTCTCTTTACCATATATACCCTCTTCCCAATATCTCTTATGTTTTATTTCGTTTCTTTTATTTCCTCCCCCTTTTCGTACCACCCTCTTTCTCCAACCACCCTTAAATGCAGTATCAAACTCTACAAGACTGTCTTCCCGGCAAGTCATTTTTTTTTAATTTTTACAGCGTAAAGTTTTTCTCAAAAATTTTCCCCTCTGAGTTTTCCTCTTTTTTTAAAATGAATTTCCAAAGCGACACTCGGGTCGCTCAGCTCACTTGAATTTCTCCGGAATTTTCAGTGCAAATTCGCGTCTCGCTTCTGCCGGATTTCAAAGCTCCCTTGCACCTTGCAAAGGCGCAACTTCGCCACGATTTTGCGGCTCGCGACCAAAATTCTCTGTCGTCAGGCTCTTCCCGCTTTGCGCTCTTTACCTGCTCTATACCTATATACACAGACCACGTGTTAGATTCCTATTCGCTTAACTGAAAACCAGCAGTAATTGGTAGCAGTTCCATAAAATGGTTAGCGATCCGTAATATCACAGTGATCGTAACCAATTGGAATTTCACGTATTTACGTGAAAATTAGTAAAATTCATCCTTCCGCAATTCCCAATCTCCAGTTTCCTTTCCGATCCAAAATTGCAGCGTATCTACCATAGTTCATCCTGTCGCAAGGAATTAATCGAGAAGTTACAATTTTCCACTGGAAACGATCGCTCGTAATTTTCCTGGGTCATTTTACCAGTTCCTGCGTACAGTATTTCAATGGACCCGATAGACCAGCCAGAATGGCGAAATTTGACCCGCGATGCAAAACTGCATCGGCACGTTTTATTATCAATCAAACGAAAATAGGATTAAACGACTGTACGATATTTATTTTCTGTTGGTGAAGATCGACTGGCAGCTACGACACGCGAGGACCTCGTCGATCCTTTTATACGCCGCGTGCGATGCACTGAGAGGAAGAATTGTCCGAAGCGGAAGTCGAAGGAGCGGAAGTCGCTTTTTTAGCTGGGATTTAAAAGTCAAACGAGGACATGTATAAAATCTTGAGACGCGGCACGGGCCGCATGTTCGTTTTGAGTCTTGTGGTTTTGTCCCTGTTGCTCTGTTTGTACTACGTGAATCAGACGCAGGCGCCGTCGCCAGTGACTACTGGACTCATTAATGACGGGTTGAGACCATTTGAAAAAGGACTCACTTCCGCCTTGTCGGACTACAGTGAAGCACCGGATGTTCAAGTCTCCAGTGCGACCTGCCCGGCGACGACTCTCAGAAAAACGGATATCGATGCGCAGGAGGAATTCAAAAATTTCAATTTTCAGGTGAGTGACGTCATTTTTTTTATCGTATAGCTTCATTATATTAACAGGGATATAAGGTTGATCGAACAAGGTGTGTATTATGTTTTTTTGCGGAAGGAAAATTATATCGCAAATTGATCTCGCGAAAATTTATACCCTCTGGCCAAACGACTCTAAGCGACGGAATGATAAAATCGTATATGTATATATATCTATATACAGAGGTTAGATCGATCGGCAGGAAGTTGTTTTGAAATGAACACGAAATTGCGTTGTTACTGAAACATTGTGAAATCAAAAGTCAATTCTACGGAATCGACCAGAACCGAATGGTATTTTATGTGTTTCCTGAATAATTTCGAGGGCTCCTGTCCTACAAGGACCCTTTATCGTTATCTACAAAAGTAAATGTCGAGCGCGATAAATGAGCAGTGTCTATAGGGTGGATTCCATTACAGGACAAAAAAAGATGAAAAAAAAAAGGAATACCCTTTTCAGGGTGACCAACTGAACCGCCGTACCGAGAGAAACACTGAGTGCGTTGCCACTGGTGATTTGTTTCGTCAAAGTATCACGCGTCGCTTCGGTGTTCATCGGCTCTTCTCGGCTATCTTCGGCAAGGGGATATATATATATATACAGTCTTATATGTTAAACTCAGCCACGTACCTGCATTTCTCAAACTGCTTGTAAAACATGCATAGCGGTTTTCCAAGAAAAATCGACATTTTCTGAGTCGACCTCTGGAACATGAATTTTAACTCAATCTCTTTTTCAAAACCAACCCCACCTTTTTTTAGGTGATTTACTCCAAAAATTTTTTGCATTGCTGTCACTGGTGTAATTGCCAAACCGACTGTACCGGTGTACACAGGGATATCGATATACTATTTTGTATGGGGTGTTACAACGTTAAGGGTGTCATGGCAAACTAAGGGTTGACGATTTTCATTCGCATGGAACTGCTCGTATAAAATTTGTCTTGGCGGATAAATCAGATAAGGGTGGCCTCACCTCCGTGAGTGGTCACTACGATTTTTCGGGTTAAGGGATGAAAAAAGAAACCCTTACTCGGCATAGTCGACAGGTGGTAATATTTTCGTGTCAGTTGCTCCTCTAAGGAACCTGTAGGAAGATTAAGTCTGTCTGTTCTGACGATTTTCATCCCTTAAATTAAGGGGATGAAATGCTTGATCGATTGGGACATTAAACGCGAATTATGAAGCCACCCCTATCTTTGGATGGATCAACGATACTGTTATGTAATTTGCGATGTACCGTCGTGATAAAAAAGAATTCTCTTTCAACTGCATTCAATTATTTAGTAAGGTGTCAGTCGTGACCAGTGTCGTCGTATTGGACGGCTTTTCAAAATTGATTTAAAAAAAACTAGAAATATCGACAGAATATATTTGAGGATTCGCACGAAGGTTCATTTTTGTCGATAACGTTCAATAATTTCTAGAACGAATACGCGAACCGTTAAGTGATGGAATAATGTATGATTTGAAAATATGATTTTATAATCGAGTCGATCCGGGAAAGAAATCTCATTAATTTATGACTGGTAGCTCACTTCAATTTATGATTCATACGGAAATGTTTTTTGCAAAATTAAAAAAATGTCCTGTCGATCATTTTTACGATTTTAATATTACATTTTGTTGGACCTTTTTTTTTTAGAATCGGCTCTGGTCTTCGAGCTCCTTTTTTGACTTTTTTTTTATAAAAATTCATATCCTGCTTTTACTACCTGGCTAATAGACCTAGATAAACCACATGCTCTTAGTCGATTTCCCGGAACGAAAGCAATTTCAATTGCGGTTCCGACGTGTCGCATTCTCCGAATTGCAGCTACTCCGGCCGGAAGTGCATGGGAGTGGACGAAAGTGCATTTCCCGGGAGGAGAAAGCGAACGAGTTCGTAGAATCAAACCGAGATTAGCGTATCGATCTGATTTCCAATTTCGTATTCAGGATGGTCGGTGGGAAATATTTAAATTTTCTTTAATGGAACTAACAACAATAATACGAATAAATTTGGAATTTTTCAATAGCCTTTTTTTTCATTAAAAATAACTGCACGTGCAGGTATAAGTGCTATTGCGAATATGAACGAACGTGCGAATATTTATCTGTGCATATATACATATTACACGGGGAGTACGAGCAAATGAGAAATTTGTGTGTAAAGCTCTTCTCCTCGTCCCATCGTTTCCCTCATTCTCTTCAATTTTCACGTCCTCCCGACTACTCACCTACTAGAATAATTCTTTTGGAGACACCTCTATGTTCCTTCGAATCAGCATAAGCACCTGAATCAAATTTCGCATGTTTGGTAATTAAAATCTGCGTCCTTTACGTTTTTACCTAATTACTTTATATTCTACTTTGACTCGCGATTCAGCCGTTTGATATGCGCGATTGACTATCCGCGATGTTTGATACTGAAAAAAAATTTTTTTCGACCCGACTTCATTTTCATTATCGTAATATTTTTGCACACGGTATAATAAATGATTACCAGTTGTACCAGAGACACACAGAATTCTCAAAATCAGTTTTTTAAATTACTATTTAATTCTATAACCTATATTCTATTGTCCTTTGAACTAGACTCCCTCTAATATTGATATTTATGAGATTTCTACACGTGCTCGTAGACACCTGCCAGTTACTCTCTGATACATATGTGTATATTTGCGTACGAGGAAGAATGTGACAAAATGGCGGAAATGCCAGAGGGCGATGAAGTAAAGAGCGGAAGAGGCCGGAAGGCGTTCTGGCTCATCCGTAGGAAAATTTGTTTTTCTCGCTTGGCCAAGTAGCCGTTTTCCTGTATAGAGAGGTAGGGAGTAGGGAGTATGAGAGAGAGAGAGAGAGAGAGAGAGAGAGAGAGAGAGAGAGAGTGAGAGAGAGAGAGAGACGGGGGAGGCAAGAGTGAAGAGGGTTGCGGAGGGTTTAGACTTTGGAGACTGGTGAAATGGTGAGTAGACAGGAGACAGAGAGAGAGAGAGAGAGAGAGAAACGAAGGCAACGGACGTGCAATTTAAGGATTGTCTCCTCTCTTCTCCGACTGCATTTCGCAATTTGCTTAAGCAAACATTTCCAGAAATTCATATCCGCCCCTCCACCCACCCCTACCGCCCCCCTCCCTTCCTCTCCAGCATCTTCCGTCCTACCTTCTCGATCTTCCCTTCTCCGTCTCTCTGGTCCTCGATCCTTTACCCAGCCAACTGAAACTCACTCTCGGCAACCCCTGCCAACCCCTTCGGCTCCATTTTCATCCCTTAACTAGCGGGTCTGCTTGAACGCGCGCTGCTCTACATGGATTTCGTATTACATTTTCCCGCAATTCGACGAATTCCGCTCGCGAATTACGACGACAGAGCGGAGAACCATCCCCTTGTTGGGCCGAACTACCCCAATTTCATCCCTTGTAGCAGATAAGGATTTCACTGGTGCATTACTATCGTCCGCGCGTACGTGACTCTTGGTTTGCCCAAATTTCTTCGTCATTACATTATTTCGCAGTTAGGGGATCGTTGTACACTTTCGGTAATGGGTATTTTTTTTTAAATTGAAATTTCATCCCTTTCCGTCAACCTCAAAAGTGTTAGGTAAATTCATCAGGCGCTATCTGACGTACTCTGTTCGGTGTACGGAGTTATGTTTTTCAAAAACAAAAAAAAAATACGTTACCCTAATGGACACTCTGACGAAATCGACGTAGTGAAAGAGGATGAATTCTTTGAAACGTCTAGTAGTTCAAAGCCGAACAGCTACGTGAAATTATGTCTTTCTTTTACAATGCAGCGTCAATTTGTTGGGAGCATCCAAAGGGAAGAAGACGTATATATAGGTATACATAGTCAAATAAAAAAAGTGGATGGGTATATAGATAAAGAAAAGGGAGTGCATCGTTATCAGACTCCAGAACGTCCCGACGCCTTCCACTTGTGTTTATGCTCTTTTTACGAGATCGTCAGCCCTTTTTTTTTTTGAATAATTTTTCTCTGATCCCATTCTAACCTTCTTTCCGAAATCAGACCGGGACGCAGGCAGTGTACACTTGCCAGATCAAAAGAGCCGCCAAAGACGCCCTCAAAGAATTCAGCGAGCGTCTCTCCATCTTTAACTTCAACTTCCTCGTCGCTTCCTCTCTCTCTCTCTCTCTCTCTCTCTCTCTTGTTCCAGGCTACGTCATTCTCGTTTGCCACAGCATTCGGATTGCATTCTACTGAATACGAATGTGAAAAAAAAAAATGTCCCGCACCTTTGAGCTTTTCCCCACGAATTGTCGCCTTGATTTGTAAAAGCATTTTTCCCGGAAATTTTTACGGTTTGCCGTTTCCGTCTGCGGGCCACCCCACCCCCAACTTCATCCCCTCCACATTTATCTGCTCTCCGCACAATGACGTCAAGTTTCTAATTTTTTTTTTAATTTACCAAACTTCAAATTTCACCCAATGACCCGTTTCATCCCTCCGGGGATGTTGCTCCTGTTTTTTCCCGTAAACGGGGTAATTTCACCAGTGGAAAAAGCCTCCGGTCGAACAGCCGAATGTCCATTAGCGGAAATTGCGGCTGGCGCCAAATGCACAATGCGCACTTAACTACACGTACACCTACAGGGTACACAGAGTGAACCACAATTCCAACTGATCGGCGCCATTCGAGCCATTTTCTTCTGCGTTAAGGTTAAAGTAGCCGCGCTCGTTTTCCGCAAGAATTACGTGATACAGGACCGACATGGACTTTAAGGGTTGTTAAGAACTTTTTTTTTTACTGCCTGGACTCCCTTCGAGCTGCTCCACGTGTTCTTTACGAAGTGCGAATAAAGGTTTTGCCCAGATACCAAAATGGCCGACCAACCGGATGCCATCCGGCAAATGGACACTAGGGGTATGTAGCCATTTACGTGAAAAATCTCGCCCACCTTTATTACACCGTGGTTAACCGTTACTGGCTGGTGTACTTACTACCCACCCTTAAAACTCGTACGATCAACCCTCTCATTCCGTATCCGCACTCGGATACCGCATTATGGCGTCGAAAGGCAATTCGAGGCTTTACGATTCGATGGCTATTGGCTATTTGCTGTTTACCGTTTACTACCCTCCTTTCTGACTTAGTAATTCCCGAGTCAACAGAGTCCTTTCTTGCGCTCGCGATACGACTTTGGAAATAAAGACGAACGACGGGACCACTTACCCTTAAAAGGTCGGCTCCAGCCCCTAACCTTCCACGAAAAGACTGTTACCCCTGTACGACTACTCTTTTTATCTTCCACCCATACGTCATGCGTGATAAAAAATTGTTATGTAAAATACATACAAAACGAAGGCTTACGAATATCACGGAAGGGTTTAAAAATCAGTATTGTTCGCGTGCAAATTTAAGGCGTCGCGATATACAGCACGAGGATTAGCGTTAACGTGTTGCGAATTTTAAGGAACGTGAGTATAAAGCGAAATTTGACCGATGATAAGGAGAGACCTCTGTAGGAACGTTTATGCACTTATGGCGTAGCGATAACAGCGCCATGCATATAGGTACACCTACCGGTACCGGAAGTCGAAAATTACATGGGGCACCATTACTTCTAACCGTAAAGGCTTAATCGGTTTCCGTCGACTGCGACGACGCTCGATGCCTCCGAGCATTTTCTGCCGTTTATGCATCCGTCAACTCCGACGTAGACGTCTTTCCTCTTCCATTAGCGCTACTTGAGATCCCTGCTAAAGGAGCATATCCGGTGCCGTCGCGACGGCATTTGACAGATCCGCAAACACTTCCTAGACGAGTGCGGAGAGAGAGAGAGAATATTACTCTGGAGATTCCTCTTAGAAATAGGACCCAGGGGGGCGAGGGGACGTGGGGATGTAAAAGCCGGAAGTGCTGTAGGTTTAACCTCGATGGTTCGATGCCAGTCAGTGCCACCTTTTTTGACCTTTTTTTTCTCTCTCTCCTTCAATGATATATAGCGCGATTGGGGTAGAAGGGACTCCTTTATGCTTACAGCTCTTCCATGGCGATTCGCGACCCCAGTTCATCCTAGGGCAGAGACCTCATGATGGATCGGATAGGACGTTGAACCTGCGGACTACGCCCCTGGCGTTTTTTGGGGGAATTTCTTGAAAAATAAAACTTGTACCTTTGTCAGTGCTTGTTCCATGTTATATTTAGTATTTCTATATTTACGCATTTTTAATCCACTATGATTCTCTCTGGTTTGAGCGTTTATACAATATATATACATATGTCTAATGTATCGACCTACTTTTGAACGTGAAGGCATCGGTCCTGCCTATTGTATCCAGACCGGAAAGATACTTTAGAATAAACCCCCTTCGCTTCAAATCCAAACATGGTCAGCGGTTTCTATATATATATATATGCTCGCGTCAAAAATGCATGTCTGATAGTGCACTCGACTTGCATTTCCCAATAAAAGCCTCGTCGGCCTTTGCGCATATCTCCAGCACTTTTCACGTCCACTTGCCCGATGGAATTTCATCCCCTCGATTCCTAGACGCATGGCTCCTCGGCATTTCTCTAGAGTTCTCGACTATTGCCCCTTCGCCCTTATTTCCTACGGATAAAGTACCTGCCTCGGAATTCTCATGGTCGAGTCCAGGGGGGGTGGCTACCTCAGTGCCGTTTACGAAGAAAGAGCTTCGATCTTATCAAGGGTGTGATAAACCCTATAGGAGTCTTCAATCGACCCCATGACTCCGGGGGTACCAAACCTCCCCTAACGATGCTATGGACCAGCAGGACTGAGCTCAGGGACAGCGAGAAGAATTCCTCCCTTCTACTAATTGCGAACTCCACTCGCCAACGATCCGGCAAATCCTTAGGTGGTTCGTGGTGGCAGATATAAAACGAATTGTAGTCGAGGGGGGTGGATCGACCGATGTAAATGCTGCCCGCAGCTTTTTCGCGTTTCATCCCTTAAAGCGCAAGAGAGGAATCTCCTCGCGTCTCTTCCGCAACCCCTATCTCCACCCTCTGCCACCCCTCTTTCTTCCGCTACCCTCTCCCTCCAAGACTCGGACAACTTTTCCATGCGCATCCATAATTCATGGGACATCTGTCCTGAAATATAAATTGATTTTTGTCCCTTCGTCTGCCAGCAGGAGCACAAGGGTGGTACGTCCGAACGGACCGATACAGACTCGTATCAACCCCTTTGGAAGATTCCCATTTACTTTGTACCTGAAACAGGCGACAGCGAGTGGGAGAGAGAGAGAAAATTGTTATCAGGGTGAGGGGGTGGAAGAGGGGGTAATTTTGTCATGGTGCATCCGTGTACGTTGGTATCATGTAGCAACGTACGTGATCGCTGAAGTTCTTGAGTTTATTTTTGTTTTCTTTCTCTGACGTCACTTCCTTTCCCAATAGACAGTCGCTATGGGAGCAGAGGGTCTCGATATCCCCTGCACCCCTTTTGCCTTTCTATTGAGTTTTATGCACTCGTGTCTATCGGACTTATATATGACCTGTATCTATTGTCACGTGATTTTTTGACTGACGTCAAATTCGACTCCAGTTACCGATCTAGATAACGTTTTCGCTGCCGTGGAGGATCTACAAGAGTTACGTACCGATTCGCTAAGGAAACGCTCTCGATTTGGTTTTAAGGGACGACTCGAGGGAAATAAGAGTGTCGGCTACGAGGGTCTCGACCAATCAGAATTATTAATTCTCGAATTTGACTGTGCCGATTGGCTAATTTAAAACAGTCTGTCGTGGGACACCGATCTGGCTGCCTCGCGCTCCCGGATTGTTTCATAGCTTTTCTAGCCGCGTTTCCTATACGAAGTTCTCGCTCGTTTGACTCTCGCGTTGCTCTCGCAATTTTCTGCGCGTTTTTCGGAAGTGCAGTGCCCACTCGAGTGTCACCTGGATGCAGTTCTCGGCATTCCAGGATCGGCTGAAGCAACTCCGGTGAGGAATCTCAATTTATTAATCGGTCGAAGAATTTCGATTTTATTGCTCCGCCTCGTTCTGCTACGTTTTTCTTATCTCCGATCCTCTCTACCTCAACCTAGCAGTCTGAGCGGCCGCGCATTTCCGTAACCGTTCGCTCCCGTTCGTGGGTGAATCGCCGAAGGTGACGTAAGTCAGTTCTCGGATTTTCCTTATCGGTATCGAGTTAAGAAAACACTTTTACACTATACATACGTAGTACGTATCCATATAAACTGTGTCGTATAAATATATATTGACTTCTGCAGACTGCGCATACTGTACACAGAGGTGAATTCAATTACACGCAGACCCTTCGATAAGCGACTGTAGATCAGCCTGTAGATCTGTGCGTCTACTGGCCGTTTTACGAGTCTCCCTTCTCAGCCCCGTTTAACCTCCGCTCGAGAATGCATTTCGCTGTATTTATTTCACTCGGTATTTAGATCGCTGAATGCGTTTCAGACGTAATATTAATGGCGTCTTCGCACGCGATTCGCGCTTCCTCCACGTCCTTTCTGGTAAAACTACAGGGGTTGTTGCCCAGTCACTTCTTTTTCTTTTTTTTTTCAGTTGCCCTCCGCGGATACCTACGTTAGTCACGTATAGTATATATCTATAGAGGAGCCAGAGACGATTGTACACCCTTCGTGATAAGGGATGGGCCGGGACTCGTGTGCTTTTGCTTGATCTTTTTGCTAAGGAATCAGTGCCGATTGCGGCGGCGTTCTCTTGGTGGGGTTTGCTGATGTACATTTGTGAGGGAGGGGGGTTAGGGGGTGAAGGGGGGTCGGGCGAAAGAACTACAATTTATTAACTCCTCGTTGTGACGTAGGGAAAAGGTGAAAGTAACAGAGGGGTGGTATATTAGATATTTCGATTTTTATTTATTTATTTTTTCCCCAAGAATCTCGTTCGCTCTGCTGGAAACTCATTTTTTTTACGTTTTTTATGTATGCTTTTTCTTCGAGCGTTTTATTCATTAATCGAAGAGTTACTACAGGTAATTGTCGATTTTTATTCGTACTTCGTGTTGCAGTGAAATTTTGGTTTTTATATTATTGTAGTAATTTTTTTTTATTTTACCTACCTTACCTTCGTACGCGATTATTCGGTCTGGTTTCTAATCGACTGCTGTATGTCTCGATACGAAGTTATTTTCTTTCTGTTTATCTGCGTCGCGCAAATATCGCTTTGTTTTATTCGCGAATTTAAACTCCGAAATGTAGAAATTGCAGTCTCGAAATTACGAGGTACCTTTGCTCGTCGTTACGGTTTACGATCGTCAAAAAGACCGTCTGACGTCATAGGGAGAAATTTTCAAGGATCAAGCGTCGGGCAAGATGTTTTTTTTTCTCGCGTACCAACCCCTGGTAATAAAATATTACCTAGATCCGTCTAGTTTTTATCTGAAAAGTCCCTAGCCACGAGATTCTACGAGAGGTGCTTGGTAAAGTGCAATATACCCAGTTGTATTGTTCTTCAGGTTATATGGGGTAAATAAAAATTTACAGTATTACATCCCCCGTACGTAACTACCCCTTTGACGTATATGACTATGTAGCATCGAAATACGAAAGCATGAAAATTTATACTTCAACCAGGATATTTGAGCCGAGGGGAAATACCAGTGGCGGAAACGTACCCCCTCTATACCTGGTACTGCGGAACTACCGGAACTACCCCTATTTCCAAGAGGCGTACGTAACCGGGACTGGGAAAGTTGGGGGTGTATTTCTTAGACGTCCACCCCTATCAGGGCTCGTATATCAAGATCGGATGATTAACGAGGGCTGGTAAGTGTCGAGGTCCGGAAAGCAGCATGTCTGCCTTATTATTAGTTAGCCTCCAAGAAGGATTTACTCGGTCACACTGGCTTTAATTGGCTTTCCTTGTTCGGGATCCTTTTTCATTGGACGCGAGAGCTTAGTCACCCTCGCAAACTCGACTTCAACTCCTGTACGGCCCGGGGCCACTTCCACACGGTTTAGCACTGTATATAGTCACTCGATAGGGTAGGCGCTATTAGAGAGACTGAAAGGAAACGCCATCTTTTCTTTCTTTCTAATCAACCCTTATTCTAACCAATGACCTACGTAGCCAACGTCTCTCTTGTAAGGGTTCGCCGTGTTGACGGAGCACCCGTTATTCTCGGCGAGGGAGGAAAGTTTTCACGAATCTTCTTGAGCCATTTTAACGAAGCCAATAAACTGGGATTTCGCGTAAAACGTAAAGGCGACCTCGCTGCGAGAACTCCGTTGCATTAGGTGACTTTAAGCTTCGTAACTTTGATGCAGACTGTGTATATGTATATAGACATTGTGTAGTATAATACTGTACAGCTGCTTCAGAAAGTGCCTTCTAAAGACTTCGAGTAGAGTGTGTACCCGAGTGTACTTGAGTTTTTAGAAATTTTTGTGAAAATGGAATAATTAAAAAAAATAATGTATTCATTTTCGAAATATACAAGCTGTAGATCGGGGAATTATGTGTCTTGTTTCGTAGAAGTGAAGTGGTTGAAATTTTCATCTTAATTGCCCGTACACGTCCTAATCTTCGTGAAGCTGATAACGTCGATAAGTCAGCATGCGATTTTACCCTCGCGTCTGCATCGACATAAGGGTCGTATCAGCATGCAACTGCATTGGATATCGCGTTCCGCCTCGGACCATGCAATTTTCACTGCAACGTGCAATTGGCCGGTCACGTGCCGATGATACAGCACGATAACAGGATATGCGTTTACGATAGGCGAATTAATAATTTCCGCTCGAAAAGGCACTTCCGCCATTTGTTTTAGCGAAATCGTACAGAGGACACGACGCGCTCTTATTTATCTCGCGCGGTCGCTTTCCGTTTTTTTTTTATCGATAAATAAACAGTCGTTTATCAGAAAAAAGAAATTTCCGAGGATCCACGGGGGAAACATTCGTTCCGGCAATCCCTGGCCGGCGCAGCATCCAGCTTCGGATGCAACAAATTTCCGGAGATCAAAACGAAGAGGACACGTACGAATAGGAGCAAGAGAGATAAGTATAGGGAAAGAAAAAAAATAAAGCAGAGAGATTCAGGACGAATAGGAAATTCGTTATCGGAGGCGCGTAGATTTTCAAAAATATTTTTATTCAAAAATTTTGTTTTGATCCTCCCGCGAAACAATGGCTGCGCTCGCTCAAGAATATCATCGGCGAATCAGCAGCCCCTAATGGCAGACTAAGAGGTGGCAGCTATGCCAGGAATACTTGAAAGGGAGTACTTTAAGGGCTTTTTTTTTGCATCCACAGAAGGGGGATGATTATACGCAAAAACGCATGCAGTTGCTCACACGTATTATATACCCGGGGGTGTCTAGTGACGTAGGGGGTGGTTTGCTATAGGTTGCAGGGTGTAGGTTGTCGGACTATGGAATATTTGAGGGTGGAGGATGAAGGTGGTTAACAGGCGTAACGAGCGAATGACACTCCTGGCAGTCATGCAATTACGGATAATTTGACTGAGTTGCCATTGAAAAAGGCACTGGGGGCACATGTGCATGTACAGCCAGATATATATACATTATTCAATATACATATACATAATATGTATACAACGAACATACGTGCCTGTTTTGACGTTCCGTCCTCCAACGTGCTTCTGACGTGTTTTGTTTCTGCAAATAACGTTGGCAAGCGTGACAAGGAAACGTCAGATTAGTCGCGTGCCAGGACACGTGTCATTCGTTTTCGGTGGCTCGTGACTGGTTTGCGATTTTGGCGAGAAAATTCGCGATAAATTCTGTACCACGAAGACCCTGCGAACGCAGTCGACGAGGGGAAAATAGATTATACCGATTGCTTTGGTATTGAAGATAAATATTTTTTTTTACTTTTTAAATTATTTTTTCAGCTCAAAAAAATCTTCACTGTACGACAGTGTTTCTTATCAGAGCAGGCTGCTCCGTGTGTCTGGCGAATCCGTTTTAGTACGGGAGATTATACTCGGCTTGTACTTAGGACACGGTGCTATCGCGATTTCTGGCAAACTTTCCATCGATACCGGAGAGTCTGGCTCGGTGGTTGGAGCGAGGAAAGTTTTGGTGGTGTTTGAGAACGGGAGGGAGAGAGACGGGTAGAGGGATGGAGATACTTATTGTAGATGTACGGACTTGTAGCTTTACTGGTAGTACACAGAAGTCTGTAGGAGTCGGAAGGAGACAGAAGGAGTCAGAAGGAGACAGAAGGAGTCGGAAGAAGTCGGAAGGAGTCAGAAGGAATCAGAAGGAGTTATCCTGTCGAGCGTAATAACCTCTCGAGGACGCATTGCTGTGACATTGAAAAAGGAGCCGCATAAATCAGTTGGGATGTTGCGGAAAGTGAAAAAAGGCTTTGTTACTTTGCCAGGAGGAAGTCTGTTTGTTCGTGAAGTATCTGCCGGGTTTTAATGAGTACTTCTGGTACATTCGCGTAGACCGAAAAGAAGTGGGAATGGACGTATTACGATGGGATTTAGCGTGTATGTGATATGGGGATAAAAAATAATGAACGAGAAAATTAAATAAATATTCCGGTACACGAATCGTTCGATCCGATATTTTTACTGCAGGACGAGGCCGGATGGAAGTCAAACGGAGGAATGAAAAATTCTTTAACGGATTCTCCGTTTACGATTCTCTGATTCGCTCGGTGAAAAAGGTTCTTGGGTTACTTGATTTTTTAAGCTGCGGAGAGAGAGAGAGAGAGAGAGAGAGAGAGAGAGAGAGAGAGAGAGAGAGAGAGAGAAATAGAGCAAGAGAGAGAGAGAGGAGAACTCAGGGAAATTTCGACCGTGTCTCTGCATTATAAGGGAAGAAATATGATCTCTTGGAGTTTGGACCGACTGGATTTTTAGGTAGCTGCTGAGGTTCTCAAAAATTGAGTTGATTTTTCAGAGGGATACATTTTCAGCTTGGTTGGAAATCTTTGAACTTTTTTTTTTAAAAGGCCTTTCGGGCGGGACGGGTCAAGAATTCTTAAAGAATCCAGTATACGAATGCTCGGAGGCTGCCTAGTCTATGTAGAAGTTTGATGGGCTCAGAGGGAGGGAGGGTTGGGGGGTGAAGGAGTAAATTTGAAATGGAACTCGAGATACTGGAACAGTACGTGGGCATCGACCATTTTAGGGTTTTATCCAGAGCGTAAGGGTTTCCACGTGGGAAAATTGTAATACGGTTTGCGTCAGTTGGCAGCCCTGTGAAGAGAGGGTTTAATCAAGGTGGCGAGGGTGGAACCGCGCCCAACCCTTAATCCTCTATAGGGATCAGCAGGTCCCGCGGGAACCGGGAAGACTCAGAAGCGTCGGCTAGAGCCCTTGCTGCATTTCAATTTGCTCTTTTACGGAAGCCGCCCTTCTTTACCCGTTTTATCATCTTTTTAGGAGGAAATAGTAAAAAATGACTGATTACCCCAAAAACAAAACATTGAAAATTACTGACGACAGGAACACAGGGCTAAAAAGCAATGGTGAACGAAATGAGTGAATGGAAAGTAAAATTGAAAAAAGTAACTCCTATTACGCTTTCCGTTTTTGGAACGTAACGACACGTGAAACGCAAATCGAATATTATTTGGAAAAAACTAAAAAAAAATAGAGCAATCGATAAAAAGCGTCACGCAGTTTATAAAGCGTCCATAATTCGACCAGCCAAGCGACGTTCCGTTCGATTTGACTTTATTGGTTTATGTATTTTGGTAAATTGTCCTATCATTCCTGTCATCGCTGAACCGGATGGCGCTTTGCCCTTTGGGCACTCGTTAACACGAAATCCAATTTGATATTTTCCAAAATATTTTTCGTATCGCGGTGAAGCACCCTGTTTTTTTACTTTATTAAATTAAATTCACTCTTGATCCACGTGGATTGGTATACCAAAAAAAATTTAATAATTAATATTATCAGAATTAATATTACAGATGTACATTTGAAAATTTTATCATTGTTACTTTTCAAAATTTATATCATTATTTTGAATATTTTTTTTATCCTGCCGTCTAATACCCCTCGACATCCGACAATCTAATAAAGCAAAGCTTCGAATCGAAAATGAGGTTAATAGGGCACACTAAGAAAGTAAGTAGATTAGGCATCGTGCAGAGTCAGGCAAATTATATCGTGTAGCCAAACGAGAGTATTAAGCCTAGTATTCACAGAACGACCGAAATGCTAGAGACTTTCGGATATTGACGTTTCATAAAAACAACAAGCGCTATGTTATGCTATAATAATGAACACGAAGACAGTCTACTTGACTTCCACGAAGTATTTGGTTGTCGTCATAGAAATTCCCCCTGCTCTGTGACTGCGTCGAATGCGATACCTCCTCGAGAAAGGCGTCCCGACGCCTTCTCGCACGTACCATGAAAATTTCCAGATGTTTCGTTATCCGAAACGATTATGTTCGGGACTGTACCCGTTTTCTTTTTCGACCAATGAGAATCTGGAAAGTTTTGAATGTTCCAGAATCAGTCAGCGTCCAAATGACGAAATGTCGTTTTTCGGATCTCAAGAGGCAGGTGAGATAAAAAATGGACCGCAAAGGATTCAAGGACGAAAAGAACGAAGGTACAGCGAGGTCGCTCGGTTATTAACCTTCGCGACTCAATCTTTCTCTATTTTCGCAAGCTCCACTTTCATAGCTTAATGGGTCTCAACGAGTCTGGCTATAACGGCGACTGCCGAGTCTCACCGAACTCAGACGCCTTTATGTGGCGAAACATGCGAAAGAAAAAAAGAAAAATAAAGGAAAAGAAAAAAAGTCAGATAATCCAGCCTGTCCCTAAAAGCCAGCTTTCTCTCTCACTCTCAACTTTCTCTTTTTCACACGGCTTCTAGAATACATCTAGTATACAAATTTATTTCACCTCGAAGTGTCAACCGCAACCAACATATAAAAATGACATGTGCATCGAAGACGCGAAGGAAATTAATTTTGAGAGTGTGAAGTTAGCCGCACGAGCGAAGCGACGGCGGCAATCAGACCAGTCAAATTACACCTTTCAAAAAAAAAGTTGATTTTATGAATTTCGGAGTAAAAAGAATTTTTAAGACTTCTAGGCAGACGCATCAATTTACCCAGTCGCGAGGTGCGCATGCGCAGTCGTCGCCGGACTTCAATTAGCTACCTTACGCTGGCTAGACGGGCACGAGAAGGAGCGTTTTCAAGGGGATCAGGTAAAATAGTAACTTTTTACTAAACTCCTTGGCTGCCGTGATCAGCTGTGCTGAAGACTGCAACAAAAAAAGAAAATGGATACTCGTAACCAGCCGACAATTTTTACAGATCATTAATCCACAGTGTAACGTCTGGTTGGAGGTTGGCGGGGAGGGGGGGGGGGATACTTTCTTTCCCCTATTATCTCGTCCTCTCATCTCCTTTTATCTTATCACTGTCTACCGTGTTTTTTCTCAGCTAACTGAAGTCTCTCGTAATTTTCCCTAGGGACTTTTCTTTCCCCGCTAACTTCACACTATATTTTACCCGTTATCTCGTACCCGTATTTCGTTTACGTTTCAAACCCACCTTTCCAATATTAAATCATAAATTATTAAACGCTAATCAAATACTAGAAACTTCACCAGAGATAGAAACTGTATTCCCTACTTGATTATTGACTTGTGGTTTCTCCAGCTATGAAATTTAGGTTGACCAGCGGAAATTAGGAAGGTTTGAGTCCACTAAATAAATACTAGGTTAATTTCTCTTACGCAAGCTCTGCCGGCAACACTGTATACGGTAACGAAGTGTACATTGTACGTATATAAATCGCAAATACACAACGTACACCCAGTATATCCACATACCGTACAGCATACAATATACGTATAAATATTACATTATATAAATACAGTATAGGAAAACTCGTATATTATACTCGTGGAGAATTTCCCTCTGTACCCAGCATCACCGTCGCTCCTGATTCCGTCACAGCATCCTTACTTTTATGCATCTCAGTTTTTATCCATTCTGTAAAATCTGATCGTGCACAGTTTTATCCCCTGAACTCCCATAAGGATTTATAGAGCAGCGACAAGCCCGCAGGAGAGTACCAAATGGACCAGGAGACTCGGCTGTAATTTTTTAAAGAAAAATAAAAGAAAATTAATATCAATCTCTAAAAAAAAAAATCTCCGCTCTCTTAAGGGGAGCATACTATTTAGAATTTTCAAAAAATCGATTTTTTTTTTTTTTCATAATTCGAAAGTATAATATAT
>JARQTJ010000681.1:379781-523683 GCA_030142635.1 Trachelus troglodyta
CGATTATTTTATCACCTTCAAAAAAATTCATGAAAAATGCCTCATTTTCGGCCGTCTAAATAGTATGCTCCCCTTAAATACGTCTTTCCCTCGTTTCTCTAAAAACGCCATGACGATCTTTCCTATCTACCCGGTGAACGTTTAAATCGCCCGAGCGCAGTGGCGCCGTATTAAATTATCATTAACAAAACAGAAGGGTAAACTCGTGCGAGAGAAACTCAGCCTCCGGAACTTCTGCTTGTTCGACCCCGTAGAACAACAGGGGGTTTCCAGCCGAAGGCAGCGTTGCGCAATCCTGCACATTTCTCATTGACTGTTATAAATTGCGTATAACTTGGATACGGGGAAGCCAGCTCGTTCTCAGGGGTTGCCAACCCTTACGAATAATCCACGTGGTTGCTCGATAGAAACTTGACCTATATTTACGTTGCAGTTTTACATCGAGCTTATTTTGCATAACTGTACCCCTTTCGCTCGGCCTGAAGAACTTCTCAACCGAGGGAGGAGGGGTGGGCGTATCACAGAGCCAATCAGGGGGCGGGTACAGTGGGGTGACAGGGGGTTGGCTTGATAGTCGAATGAATAATGTTCGTAAATAGGGGAGTCGTTATGGAGGCAGATACAAGCAGATTTATAATGCATGGACACCCGATATATACGGATCGGTAACGAGACTCGGGCAGTTTATACGAATTTAATGAGATAATCGATAAGGGATTTTATCGTATCGCGATTGTTATTTTTTTCACGTATCTTATGCAATATTCCACTGGAGCCACTTGTGGGGAGCAAATGGATCTTAAAGGCGCGTTTTTATGGCTACAACGCGATTTTCTTCTCGGGAACGTCAGACATTTTATTTAGCTCAGGTAAAAAATTGAAATATATACTTTACTCGAGAAAATTGAGATTCGGATGTTAGCGATTTAAACGGACAGGTTATTATTGTTATTATCGATCGTCAATTATTTCCAGTTCGATTATTCAAATCGATTTCGGTCTCTTTCGATTAGCCAAACGGAGCGTAAAGCTTCTTCGCAATTATTCCCTGTACAAGGTCTCTCTATCATTTTTGCTTATCTGATTTAAATTAACAGGAAATACCGGAAGTTAATTTTCGCCGTGATAATTTCAAGTAAAACGGAAGTAGCTTCTTCTGTATCGATTATATACGGAAGCCGCGTAATGTCATCCGCTATTGATATCGTCTATTGAAAGGGTATCGAATGGCGCGGGATGCACTGGACCGGGTCGAGTCGATCGAGTGATATCGGTAATCGCATTTAGGAAAGTCGATTCAGTGCGAATTAGACTTCGCAGAGTGACCAACTTCCGATAGTTCGGCAGTCAAGTGGCAGCCGGCACGGGGAAGCCAGTCAACCTGGAGGAGGGTTTCACGAGTAGGTAACCCGGATGGGAATCCGGCGAGGCTTCCGTCCATTAAGTCCCTAATGACTGGAGCAACGTGCCGCGGGTAATGGTGGGAAGGTTGCGTAATAATCTTAGACTCTAGATTGCACCGGGAAAAGAAAAAGAAAGCAAATGATTATTCGAGAGGAATTGAGCGAGACGTAAAATAGTTCGTTGCCGTAATTGGTGCAAGGTTCTACCTTCTATTACGTTGCATACGTATAAATGCATACGAGACTTCGCTGTACTATAATACGATTGGCAAATGGCTAATGCGATTTTCGAAACGAAATCGCATTTTGAAACCTTTAGTTTCTCCTGTGACAGTTTTCTTTGTCGTCCTTAAAAGAAAAAAAAAAGTTTGCAGATTGTCGAACCTTTCTAAAATAAAAAAGTTTTCTATGGGCGGCCGCAAACTGGTACAGGAAATCTAATCCTGGGACGTTTTTCTTAATGAAAAATTTAACCTCGTATATCCGATGTGTCTGACAGTAACGCAGTAGATATGATCACGTATGGGTCAGACTTTATGGTACGATATGTGAGTGCGCCTGAAAAGTTTAAAATTTTGGGATAAATGAGGGAAAATTAAAAAATTTCTTTTCATTGGCTACTAGACTCAGGCGCGGGAGGGGGAGGGCAAAGGCAGGTTGACAGCAAATAAATAATGGCTATCCCAAAAGGTACTTTAGCCATGAAAAAAAAAGTGAGAAAAAGGTCGTGCAACGTTTAAGAGTACCTTCTGTAAATGTCCCAAGTTAAAAGGTACTAGGGGGGTTAAAGGGCAAAGTGTATAGGTCAGATGATAAAAATTGCTCTCGCATCGATGACGTTATAGATGCCATGTCGCATGTCGTTTACACCTGTAAAAGCAATAGGCAACGTAGACAGGGAAAATTTAAAAGAAAAATATTTGCATTCGAACTGTCAGTCGTTCACATGTGAACCTGCCACGTGTCACGTGTGACTTGTCGTCGTGTTTGATACGCGATTAAATCGTGTTTATTCTTCTATCTGTTTCGGATCACCTATATTTTTTTTTACTCCGATTCCCCGCGATTCCTGATACCTATAACAAATTTTGGTCGTTTCATCGAAACTCGATTCAGTGCTTTATCGTTGCGATATCGCGCGCAGTATCGATGAATCGAGCTTTATCGCGACATACGCTTCGCAGTTCGTCACCTTTTCATTTCCGATCCATTAACCTTAACGTTTTTTTTTTCATACTTCGATACACAATTTTTCTTTTCTTTTTTTTATTTCCTCTATTTTCAAGAAAAAGTATGGCTATGTGGGCTTTTTTACTTTTTTTTATGGGGATTCAAGGAATCTCAAAATTACTCCGTACAGTCCATCTAAGGTATACGCGTTATATTTTTAATCTGGAAAACTATTTTGGAGATCGTTAAAACCGTGGATAATCTCGATTTCTGGATCGTTCCGTGTAAGCGATTAATTCTGCTGATTACATATCTTTCTGAAACTTTCAGATTGTTGTGTACTAAGTGAATTGCTCAGATATCCTATACACGATATAATTGGAAGAGTCTGCTGTGGATAACGAAACTCCTTGAATGTGCTATTCTAAATTGTGTTCAAATTATTTATGAAATTGTAGGTGTTAGTTATTAGATCAAAAATGTGTGTACTGTATGCGGTGTAATATTATAATATTGTAATATTATAATTATTTTTATTTTTTTTATCGCCTCCGATAATTATCTTATATTATTATTTAGTTTTGTCTAAAAAGGATTTTAGGAGAAGTAAGTATTGATGAAAATTACGTTCCAATCAAACGCTATTGCGAAATTTTGTTCTTGAGGACAAATTGAATTAAATCAATTAGAAAGTAACTATTCAGGTGGTATGGGATTTACAAGGCACGTTATCTGCTCGCATTAGGATATCGTGTGGTCGAGTAGCAGCAGCAGCAGTGGCGGCGGAGGCTGGCTATCGTCGATTCGCATTATTACGTCGACCTGCAGCCGCCAATGTGCAAGTTGCGATTATAGGCAAATGCAAATGAAATTTATGACGTAGCCATAATGCACTTTCCTGCAGACAGAGTTCCCGGGGCTGCATAATTCAATGCAACGAAACGAACGCAAACGCGGCAGCTAAATCGTATTTGGAGATTAGCGAATTTCGCGATTAACAGTACGGATACGTCCGCTTGCGAGTATTTTCAAATTTCCCGCCGTTTACTACGCCGTCTTTTGTCATTCGTTCATGTACATAATGGCGCAGCCGCCATATCGACAAATCCTCCCCCCAATTTTTTCTTAAATTTCATCCCCTTATACTTTTATTGACTCGTCTTGATATCTTATACACGTGTATATCTATATCTCGCCCCTTTTTTGTTTCAATACAATTTTCAAACGTCCCGCGCTAAAGTCGCGCAGAATGCGCAGTACGTTCATTTTTCGTGTTCTGCGCAGCGGACGGAAAAGAAGGGGAAAAATTGCGAGCTGTGAAATTCCATGTTTTTTTTTGCTATGGATATCAACCACGCGATTTGAATAGTAAATTATCCGGAAATCACGCATTTTTTTCAAGCGCCTACATTCGCTCTGTATATTTTTTCGATTTATTATTATGGTCCTGGTTAAATTTCAAGGCGCCCTGACGTTTCTTTAAAACTTCATTCATTCTTGGATCATCCTTCCGCGACTATTCCTCCTCTCTCTCGTGTAATATTTTTTTCTTTTCTCTTTTTCTCTCTTTATTTCCTTATACTTTTTTTTTCTCGTCTTTTACTTTCTTCTTCACTGTTCTCCTCGTTATTACTCTACCGCAGGACGGGGATTCCCCGGTCGGTACTGTAACGCGAACTTTGCTTATTCGCCGAAGAAAAATAATGGAAAATGTACGACATTCGTGGAATTTACTTTTTTCTCCTTTCAGTTCATTCTGGATTTTTATTTTGCAAATTTTATGTTGTTTTAACAAGTCCGAATTGGCAAGTACAGAATTTACGTTATAATCTAAACTATGGTAGAAGGTTCGTGAAAATTCTTAAAAAAATTCGACTATAGGCTATTTCGAAAATTTTTATAATTCGCATATTAATTTTGTACATAAAAAAAAACCTACAGCGTCAGCACAACATTTTTTTCAATATTCCGATTTTCAATCGAAGTAAACATACTAGAAAAGAAATACGATAAAAGAGATCCGTGTGAATGAGAAAGTGAGGTTCAAAAAAAAAAGACAAAGAAAAAACAGACTACGTGGAATGGGCTAGCGAATGAAAAAAGTAAGAAAAAAAAAGCATTTCTGCTCACCAGCCCGTAAATCAAACTTCTCAAGTGTACTCTTCCTCCAAGCCAAAGAGGAAGCTACCCCCCCCTCATTCCTTATTCCCCCCCTTGAACCCTCCAGACCGCATTCGCAACCTTTGCTACCGCCCCCCTCACTCCTCCAACATCCGACGTTCCTTGCATCTTATTTTTCAAAAATTCCCAACAACAACAAAATTCAGTAGCGAACAAGTCAGTCGACTCGTACCAGTTAAATTCGATTACCCATGCTCCACTGCTTCCACAAAATCCACATCCATGCTCGAATCTTTATCCAAACTCTCTTAGAAATTTCCAATATATTTCATCTCGTCATAACAGCCGATATTATACAAAACAAATAGTCTATATATCTATACAATTTGAAATTTCTAAAAAAAATCCTGATTTCCAAATAACCTCCTTTCTTATATAAGTATAATATTACTTAATGGTATTTTAGCCCCCCCTTCCCCCCCTATTCCCAACCATGAAATTCCTTGCAATTGTCTTCGGCAAGGGTGTCTGCTGTCGCATCGAACCACGTGGAGCACAATGCGCCCGGGAGCCCCAAATATCGTCGAGCTAAAGTTTCCTCGGTGCGAATGGACGGATAGCGATAATCGTGATAATTTCCAGAGGCCAGGGTTATCGGGTGAAAGGTGATCGTTCATTAGTAAAACGTTGTTAGGAGCCCGAGACACGTCGACGACGCTGCTTGCTTGCGGGATGAATGCCATAAGGGAAATAAAGGACTCGCTACAACAACAACCAGCAGCACCACCCACCACCCACTTGCCGCCGCCATCATCGCCACCACACACGCCGGATGGAAGCCAGAAGGGAACACATGGGAAAATCAATACGCGATAGACGCTCCCAAACTAGTCCTAGAGAACACTCGGAAATTCATTGCGATTACTGTCGATCGTAATCACGAGAACATCGCGGAGTAATTGTCCTCGAGGTGTGCATACCTGTCCATCAGCCTAATTACGAGTCAACCTTGACTCCCGTACAGCCACGAAATTTCGCTCGCCCATCTAGATATCAAATTCTCGATGCTCATCCAATGTGTAGATGGAGGAATTTCGACTTCGATCCTACTGCAATTACTTTATGTAGATTGGATACGGTAGACACGGTAGATACGCAATTCCACTGGATGATCGTATCCGCTAGGGATCTTGGTCCATCTTAGCTGCCTTGTTTAATATCTTTGGTTAGCGCTTGCTTATCTTGGTTTTCATCTTTCCGCGCTCTCCGATCAATGAATTTGTAGGTTTTCTGTCAACGTTATATTTCGATTTGGTCCACGAGGATCTGACGAGGCTTTTGAAGCATCCATTCCATTCATCTCATCCATTCCATCCATTCCATCTGTCCAACCGTGGAATCCATCTATCCATCGATATCCATTGATCCGTCGATCGATCCAAGTATTCAGCATCCTACATTAAGCTCACCGGAAACGTTGGGGAACCTCTTCGCACCCAATTAGATCACGCTCCGGTGGTGGTTTGCGCATTATCCAGAGGTGAGGTTAGGTCGGGTCAGGTCAGGCTGGGCCTTGACTCGGCACAGTCGTAAAAGCCCGGTGCTTCGCGATTCTCGTGACCGGATTTAGAGATTCGCGAAATCTTGAGTTCACCGGGTAATCATTCTTAATTTGTCACGGACGAGATACTTGGGATGGAGGGGGGAGAAGAAGGGGTGGGGAAAAAATGAAAAAAAAAGGAAGGATATCGGACGTGACTCGTTCGGCAATTCGGGTGGTTTTTGGGAAACGGAGCGAGGGATCACGTTCTTACTGGGAGGGGGGATGAATAAATTATACCAACGTATTATCAGAGTCGGGTCTTTGCGAATTGTGGGAAAGGGCAAAAATTTTTCAAGGTTTTCCTTCATCACGTCCTTCACGACTGCCGTCGTGATCTCACGAACCTACCACGATAACCTCTTTATATTTATCTAAACATTAAAGCCCCGTTCACAGCATCTTTAATGATCCCACCTACAAAATGGGAATACCTAATACCCAAGCACCCCTATAATATTTTCGCGTGTGAGAGAAAATTGAAGAAATAAATACAAAGAAAAAGTTTAGGGGTAAAATAAATTTTGAAAAAAAAAAAATTTCTCGAGTCTGTACATTCTTCGCCGTGTACTTGGTTATGTGAAAATTTCCCGATTAAAAAAAAATTTTCCCAACCCCTCCCGTGCTAACGAAGTTTCAACCCTTTCTTATTCTCGCCACAGCTGGTCGCCCTTTAAAAATTTTAAACGACACCGATTTGTCAGTCGTTGCGTGTTTCTTGCGGTCGTTTAGTTCGGTGATAAAACGGACCTTGAGACTCTAACCTAGTCGGAGATCCTAGACTTCGCACTATAGATTTTACAGCCCTCGAGTAATCGTAGGTAAAAACTCGTGAACGTTCTCAGGCCTAAAACAGATTTTCTATTCGCTAGAAGTTCGATTCTCTACGCCTTCGTTTGTGTTTTCTCAACATTTCGCTGCTTCTCGCTCCTCCCTCCTATAAATCATAGCTACTCCATATATCCCCCCTTATCTCACCCCTTAGCCAATCTCTCTTTATCTCTCACTCCCACGTTTTAGCCACATTCCCAGCCGCCCTTTAACACTGAGCAAAGTCGAATAGCTGCACCCTCCCCGCAGGGTAGCAACCCCCATCACAAAGATAAAGGCATTCGAATTGTCATCGTTCCGCCATTTTGAACAGCGCCTCGACTTTAACAAAATTTGAAAAAAAAATTTTTTTCGTTACAACTAAAATTACTCTCGCAATTTTCAATCGTTAACCCTTTCGTCCAGCCGTACGATAACGGGTGGATTTTTTATTCTCACAATTTTTCCCATTTTTTATCCCTTCAAGCAACTCACACTATAACCGAGCCTTGATCGTCCTCTTATATGCCAGCTACACTCGCGCTACCAGTGCGTTCACGTGTGTTCGCAAATATTTGACCGTCAGCACGTTCTTTGCCGAGAGCGACTGCAGCGGCTGCAAGCCGAAGCTGCGTTCTGGGATGCTGATGCGAAAATTGGATTATCGATGACACGTGAATTTACGAGGAACTCGCAAAGGGTGTCACTTTCAATTCATATATATATACATATATAATCCATTGAAATTTACAGTCCGTGAGGAAACTCGTACCAACAGTATCCAGTGATTTTGATTGAGGATTACCAACCACGCGCTAGTACCGTAACCATTAGATGATTTCCATAAACCACAGTATGGTACAGTACGGTAAATATGTACTATAGTATACATGATTATATTAAAATAAATATATATTGGTGTATATATATATATATATATATATATATATATATAATAGCGTAAATATGAAAAGTAATATTTACCGTAGGCTATATATATGTATATATATCCATATATAAATTACGTGTAAATAGATCGAGTAAGAAAGTTCACCCAAAAATGTACAGCCAAGTACGTAAAAAACTATCAGACTTAGAAAGTTGTAAGCATATATTTGTATTTACCGCGCAATTCTCCGCGCTCCGAAAATTGTGAGTGGCGCCTCTGGCGGATAAACGGTTGACCAAATAATCTCAGTAACTTTCTTTTTTTTTTTCCTCGGACAGACTTAGTACTCGACGCTCGCTCGAGGGTAAACGATCCACCATACGGATTGATCATCCCCAAGACCTCCCCCCCCTGCACCTGGCGAATTAGGCCGGATTTTTCCGGAGTTGAACTTGCTTTTTTCTTCTTTTGGGTTTCTTGCTTTCCTGCTTGCGGGAATGGTACGTGAGTCTTTTTCCAAATCTACGTGTATATATATATATAAAACACACACGCAGGTACATATAGGTACTCTCGCCATTTCCCTTAGGAACAAGGAGGCAACTTGATGAATCGAAACTTTATTGCGAACGATAAAATCTTTATTTGTGTACGTAAAAAGGAATTTCGAGACGATAATTTCGTGACGTCACTTTTTCAAGACGTTATTCCTTTTGTCTTTCACGTTCCCGACCGTTCGAATATCTTTTTCATAGTGAATTAATAAAAACAATTTTTTGTTGTCTTTCTCAAGTCAAACTAAATCCTTCGTGATCCTTTCGATTGCTTCGTCCATCTTGTATCCGAAGGAATTTTCCGGACTGATCAATTGCCGTCCTGGGATTCCCACAGGAATACCCACGCACCGCCGCAAATCGAACAAAACGTCTTTGCCTCCGGTAACCGAAGTGAAGTTGGCCGCGTGCGGTAAATAAATTTATAAACAATTTATAGGTAACTCGAGAGGTTGACCACGGGTTGGTTTATTCAGAAGTATTCACTTGGCTCGTAATCAATGTGCTTATCTCGATAAATATATAGGTATACTCGATACGTAACACTATAATTATATATATCGTCCTAGTACATACAGGTATATATGTATATATACAAACCAGGTTCGTAGGCTTTTCCGTATATTCAAGCCTAATAAGAGACTTCGATGGGGGAGTCCAAGTGCCTTCCTGATCGTTAACCTCGGTTAGAGTCGATCTGGGACTTTCATTATTGTGTATATATGCGTCGTGTGTACAGTTATGTAACGCGAAGCGTTCCAGAAAGGTAGACCTAAGGGCTGACCCTTATGGGTGAGGTTTGTGCATAACGAGACTAACTTTACGCCATTTTATTTCTGTTGCAGCCATCTTGGATGCGCACTAGAGAATACTGGGACGACAGCTTCGAGTCGAGATACGCTGAACTCAGTAAGGATCCCACGAGACCATCGCTCAAGGTAAAGTAGTGGGTTCTTATGTATACATGTATGTATAACGCATAACTAGTACATACTTGATGTATATGCTAAAGTTTATCATGTGTGCTCGAGATAGACTTGGGAACGAAAAAAGTATATTTTACGTGATGGACCATTAATCTTGCTCGTGCCTTAAAAACTTGGAATGAAAGTTAGGTGAATGTGCACCGAGTGGCGTGACGGGTGCTGTCATCTATGAGAGGAACCTTCAAAGCTTCTATCGACTGAGTAAATTTTAGCTCGCTACGTGTACTTGGCAGGGAATGGGAGTAGGGAGTAAACGGATACGATTTTTGAAATCGAAGAAAAATCTTGGCGGACGGTTGAGGGTTAAGGGGGAAAATAAAATCGATAAAATAAAATATGTAAATTCGGTAAAATTGTCACGGGTAAAAATATTTTGTCTGAAATTTTTATTTAGTCGTTCTAGAACAATGTAAACTCGAGCGCCGAGTAAGAATCCGTTGCTGGTAATAAAATAGTGAAATTGCTATACAGGGAAGGTTGAATAAGTAATATCGTATATTCGATTGCTGGCAGTGACGCAATAACTGCCAAACTCGATAGTTCGATGTATATAGATATACGTGCGCGAGAGACAAATCGAATAACAAGAGCGATGGACAGTCGCCGGTGAACTAGTAAGATAAATATTTTCGCGAAAAATTCGCAAAGTTCGCGATCCTCTGTTCTTCTTTTACGTCGGAACCGTCTAGTCGCTCGGTCCGCAAATCGCATTATAGCCAAAGTTTCCTTTCCAATGGGCGGAAGTAACGGACTCGCCTTCCCGAGACTCCTGGGGATCCTTCGATTTCCCCAGAATTTATACCACTTTTTTTTCTCATACGGTCCAATCGCTTTTAGTTCGCTGACCAAAAAATTCATAATGTTTCCTTGAACTCTCGTGAGAACCAAGAGATCCTGTCACGTTACCCCCAGCTTACCCCATCGTCCCATTCTCGCTGGTGCGACAAGTTGCAGACCTGGTCCAGGTTCTCAGACCTGGGGCAAGGACCTCAGATGAAGGAGGGTCTCCAGAATATCAGATAATACCCAGAGAAACTAGGTCGGTATGCTGCGCAATTAGATCCCGGGATGATCTTAACTTTCTCAAGAGTATGCAAGTAGGATACTCGAAGAGAGTTCATGCTGGTCCATGCTGATGGAGAAGAGGTCAAGTGGTCGTCCTTGAAGAAAACACCTGAAGCATGACCCCCGGATGAGCCTTGTCTTCGTTTTCAAAGAATATTTTCCCCCAGGTTCTAATGGGTATAAATGGGCTGGAGTAGAAGAGCTAGATCGGTTCGCTTATAGGGTCTTTGGCTGCTAAAACGGATATTGGTACTAGTTCTTCTTCGAGACCAAGTTCCTTGAGGTGGAGTTTCCCGAGAGCATTCCTTACGCGAGTTCCATTATCCGCAGCCATTGGAAATATCCGAAAAATGTCCTGAGCATTTCCGCCGGATGCCGAGGGCTGGACGAGGACGGGTAGGAAGCAGCAACCTTAGAGAAAGAAGAGACCCCATCATCTCCTCGGTGAACGGTATGATAAAACGTGCTGGAGGCAAAGCTCGGAATGAGGGAGCCCAGGGGAATTCGAAGGGCGAAGGGGCCCTCCGGGATTGCCCTAGGGTACGGCCCTGTACGTGACCTCCTCATCGTGTCAGCAGCTTGAGGGCTCATTCGCTAGGAAAAGAATGTTAAACACGTCGCATACGTGGAAAACTCGAATCCTGAGATCGTAGCTCGAACTGGCCAAAGAATTTTCCATTTTCATTCTCCCTGTATCAGGTACCCCCGCGCCTCTGGCTTCGTCCGCGTCATATTTCATACCGTTCGTGAGACATCAGCCGAAGATCCTTGGTTATCTAGAGAGAATGATAAGACGTGACGCGTGTTTGTTGAGGTGGAAAATTTATTTTTCTTTTCTGATATTTTTATCTACTATCGAGATAAGCACGTGTTATCTATTCGATATCTGATACTAGGCTGGTAGCACGTACTAGATAGTCTGGTGGATGTTACGTGTGAGCTCGGCCAAGCGTGGCCCAACAGTAGCCGACCGGTAATTATCGTTATCGAGACCTCGATCATTCTGTTTTCCAATTTTCCGCCTGCACGTTTCCCCAGCGCGGCTCAAGTTGAGCGCGTGAGCTGCAAGCTTTATAACCGAGGAAGAGTCCGCAGTGAGCTTAGCCTGTGTTCCGGTGGTGGGGCTGGCTTTCGTAAGACGGGCGAAGAAGAAAAAAAAGTACCTGGAGAAATTGGGGGATAGGATCATTCGCTACCGAGAAGATTAAGAAGCTTCATTCTCTAAGCTCGATAAACATTTTTAGCTTAATGCGTAACTCGCGCTGCTGATTCGTCGAAAGGTTGGAAGGCCAAAGGCTTTACCAAACGCCGGTTGCCCGTTGCGACTCGCGAATCTGTCGGACTTTAGGGTCGGGTAAAAGATTTCGAGGTTAGGAACGCAAAGGTAGGAAATAATTTTTTTAATTATTCAACAGGGTCTTTATTTAATTAAATTTTGTATTATTAATTTTAACATTCCAACCCTGATATTAACCTTCGTCAATGTAACTAAGACTGTCTGCAGCCACATGTTTACGATCGTTTGACATCTGTCAGTTTACCTCGAGCCGCTATTAACCCTGGCTGTCAAAAACACCAATTCACACGCATCACCCGACTAATCAGCCTAGCGGAAAAGTAGCAGCGATCAATGAAGTACGAAAAGATGGAAGGCTCGTTAGAGTGAATGGGCCTTTGGTATTTTATAAATTTGGAAAATCCTTTTTTTCCTATCCGAAACTTTTTTTCTCACGTATTCGATTACAAAATTTTTACAATCAGCCGATAACGCCATGAGACTGAAAACGAACCCGGAAGTGTCAGTATCGAAGTAACGGCAGCCGTCATGTTTGAAATCAAAACGGCCATTTTTTACTTTGACCTGGCTGCCAGTAAAGAGACCGTCGTGTCTCGCCTCGTTGCAAATTGACTTTGACAGATTTGACAATGGCAGATCGTCACGGGCCATTGTTGCCAGATACAATGGAGCCCGGCGGCGCGTTCCAAAAGACGAGCAACAATTACGCCGGCTTGCAAACTTGAATTTCGAGCAGGACTTAGCCCGGAATCGAGGCCGCGGAGCGCTCGTGCCGCGGCTGATGATAGTTTCGCATTGGGTCAGGTCAGGTTAGGTTGGATCGGCCAGGCGTCTAAGCATCCTAGGTACGTGGGTACGAAGCGACCTAACCTTCCAGTCAAATAATACTTATCTGCTGGAAGTAATGTCTCCTCGTTAAACGCAGCTGACTCTTGTCTAACTGTGCTTTTACTCTCGACCCTATAATCTTTATCATTTCTTTTTTACTTTATCACCAAACTATTAAGAAAATTTTTTTGTACTTTTATATTAACCATGAAATATTTAATTTTGCGTATCCTCGTCCTGGACGCGTGGTCCCATGTTTTATAGAGATGAAAATTTTGTTTTCATGTAAAACTGTTGCTTCTGGGTAAACAGCTAGAGAGAAATTTTTTCGTACGAGGATGTAGGGACCATTATTTTGTTTTCAAAAATGAATTTTTATCACACGCTTCAAATTGTCCTTCTAACAAGGTCCTCGTGTAAATTTCAAGGATGATTATTTCTTATCGCTGCGTTAGGAGGGAGCAGAAATGTGGTAGCAGCCTGACAGTGCTGCGAATATGGCGCACTGTCCCCTTGTTAAAGGAGAATCGGAGAATATTGGCGTGTTTATGTCCGAGGACTGAAAGATCCTACGAAAGGGAATCAGATTGCCGAACGCCGTCGCTGCCTTGTGGCGTCGTCGTTCTCAATCCGAGCGAAAAAGCGTACGATTATTATAAAGCAGCAGTGGTTCTCAATTTTATTTTTAGCGTGATACTCGTCAACTTATCGAAACACAAAAGTCGTGCGACGTGAGTGACGATACTGGAAAGAGAAAAATGGTCTGGTGTGAATTTTGAAATTTTTTTGGAAAATTTCACATATATCAATGAAATTTCTTTATAATTAAACTTGCAAACCGCTGGGGACTCGGAGAAACTATTTTGAGGATAAACGAGAGTCGCGGTATCGTCGAGAAGGAATTCGGCATCGTGACCGCGATTGATCGAGTCGTTATTAAGTTTATGCATCTACGGAATCTGGCGGCACTTGTGGAATTTCTATTGCCTATAGTTTATCCCTGAAATTGCGCTTCGAGAATATCACAGAAACGACCCCCTTAATACTGTATCCTCGTTTCTCTCGTTCTCCGCTTTAATGATACTCTTCGCGCGATTTTCAAATCTCCCGCGCTTCCCCTTGATCGTGGTTTAAGCCGCTAAGAGCCTCTTCGCTTTATTACCACAATTTGTAAAGGTCTTGCGCTTTAGCCTTGTACCGTTTTTATCTTCGTATTTTTCCCTGCTCAAAGTTTTCACATACAGTATACATATACACTATGTATATATAATATCGTGATAACAATGAATTTCCGTACCTAATTCGCTAACGAATATTTCTCCCTGAAGCGTCCCATGAGCCACCGATTAGCTTCGATCCTCTTCGAATCTTCCGAACTGAACTCCGCTGGCGCCTAAGATCAATATCAATCGAAAGTTAATGGCGAAGGAATTACCGGACGTCGTGCATTATTAAGATCTTGGGGCCCTGCCCGATCCACTTTCGTCGTTCCTCCTTTTTACTAACCGCCACGAGCCTGCGGCGGAAACTTTCCGAACTATACTTAAACTTAACGGCTTTTCTTTATCGGGATACGAGCGTGGATACATTTTTTGTTCACCCCTATTCTTTTTTTTTACCCTCTCCCTGTATTCTCGTTTCTCTCTGTCCTTTCTTTTTTCTTTTTCCTTCCCTCCCTTCGTTCCCCGATACTTCGTGCGTAGGATTCGTTCCCGAGTTTCGGGAACGTTCGATCGCGCGGAACGAGCGATTTTGCCAGACGAGTTATCTTGGCTTATGAGTAATCGTCTTTCTCGACTTGGCCCAGGCCTACGGTGGGCTGATTTAAACTAGGAAAATTACAAGAGGGGAAACCTAGTGGTAAGGATGCCAGAGGAAATGACAAGGGAAATAGGACTCGCGCGAGGATAATTAACGTAGCGTGACCCGCCATCTTGTTTCACGGAAGGAAAAAAACTTTCCTACTCCACGTGCTATTCCGATTGCTTTGCTGTCCCTTCATAAATATCTCAAGCAGATCGTTCTTCTTCGTGCATGTTCGTACGATCTCGTGACACGAAATCCTATGATATCCATTACTATATATGCACGATACGAATATATATATATATATATTGTATATCTTATAAGAAAACGTATCTCTATTTATTACAGGTCATGACTATTTAGGTATATGACCGCATTGAATCTCGACCATACTAAAAGACATCGGAAAGTCGTTACAATAATTTCCACACGAGCTGTCACGCATCCCCTGTCCTCCTACCAACCTTTTTCTCTTTTACCCCCCTTTGATTCTCCCGTTCGTTCTCTCTTATCACTCCCCCCTTTGTAAAATCTTCTCACCGCTCGCAACCTTCTAGAACGTTCTAGTGCTTTACGAGGTCGACTCTCGCGTGAGAGGCATTTACGAGGAGACGCGCAGGGGTCGTTTTCCCCGGTAGCCCTCAGGACTTTCAGGACTCGTAGAACTCACAAGAATATTTATAATACCGAAGGATACCTTACGTCACGTTCCTCTTGCTTTGGATGAAAAACCGACTAGGGGGACGCTAGCGACGCCGAGCGTCGGTCTATCCGGTACAAGCAAGACTCGTTGACTCTCGAGTGCACTCTAGACTAATTTGAAGATGGCTTCCGTGACGCTTCAAGAAATTTATTTTCCTCCACTTGCATATATTAATTCAGCAAACTATTTGTACGAAGGTCTGACTGTAGCCGAGTAGCTTGTTGATTACTTTTTATCTATTGAATGATATATCTCAGCATCCACAATGGACCATTCGATTTTTTCGATCTCGAGATAAAACGTCCTTCTGAAAGTGAAACCCATGAAAATGAGATTAGAAAATAAGGGTGTTTGAGGGCTTCGCTTATTTGTTGTTCACGTCGAGTATTTACGAGAATCTTAAAGTGTCTTTCTCTCTCTCTCTTTCTCCCTTCATCTATCACTCTGTCTTTCAAATCTCTATCGTCTCAACCTTCGAGAACGATTCTCTTAGAGATTCTACGAACAGATTCTCAAAGAAGCTGCGTAGGCAAATAGATGGTTAGATCCAAGATGGCGACGGTCTAATCTTTGAATACCCTTTGGATCATCATAAATAAACTCGACCTTTTTGTGACTTTGAAACAAAAATTTTCTTATCACGTATCCATAACGTGTCCTGTACATGTTTAATCCGCGTCCACAGTGACGCACGGTTTGCATAACCTAAATGCAAGTATTTGCGCTCCACCCAGAGTGCAGTTCCTCTTTGTTTCTCGCGTAAGAAATAGCTCCGGCGACTTTCCTCAAGGCTGCTTCTCAACTCTCGACCCAAGGATTACATAAAAGTCGGGATATTACGGTGTAAGCGCAAACCAAAGTGCTCTCGTTTATGCGGCCGCTATAGGAGCACAGGATTTTCCCGGTCACAAAGGATCCTGGTCGCCGCGCTTTGCGCCTCGGCTTCCGTCCATCGAACGTGCAGAAACATCAGAAGGTAAACCTCAACGAGAGATTCGGATCGCGAAGACTATAGGCATTTTGCCTTCACACTGCATATCTCTTGCTATCCCATTGACGAGTTTGTTATCGTTATTAGATCTTCTCGACTGAATGGGAAAAGAAGAAAAAGAATCCTCACTTCTTAAATAGTACAAGGGATATTTCATCCCCTAAGCTTTTCACTTTTCTCCTTTCCTCGATCGACTTCTCGGGGCGAACTTGTCTCGCGGATCGATGAGTGATGTTTGGATAAAAAAAGAAGTAAAATATGTGCGAACAAACAACAGGATAAAGTTTTAAGGGGTTTCTCGAACATTCGCGACTCACGAGTCGAAAAAGACGTAAAACCAAAATCCCCGAGGCGCCCCGAGACCTGCATTGGAAACAACCTTGTGTACGGTTTATAAATTTTTTTTCCTGTTCCTCGCAAATAATCATCCACCTGTCACAATAATATTCGGTGTAGATGGAAATATGTTCGAAGCAAAAAAAAATATGACGTACAGGATAAAAGATTTGAATCTGAAGTAGACTCCATAAATGTTCCCGAGTAGCTATCACACGAGAAATCCTTTTAAGGGTGTAATTCAAGTTGATAAATTTCCGAGCTTATCTCCATGGTTAAACATTAGGATGATCCGCATGCGAGTAGCAATTCAAATTTAGTCAGGCGCAAGTACCTAGGTACCTATAGTAAGGATACGGATAGGAGAAAGCCATGAAGAAGTTGAAGGAGGGAGAAGGTAGCCTGAAAGAGGGTTCAGGGTAATAGGGTGAAGGTTGTGTGTGTTCGATCTAAGGGTGAGTCCTAGTCGTAGGCGAAGGGAGGGGATAGCGAGTACCAGGGCCGTATTAAAGGGGTCCTGTACCTATGGCAAGGATACGTATAGGAGAAAGCCATGGTGAAGTGGAAGCAGGGAGAAGGTAGTCTGAAAGAGAATTCAGGGTAATAGGGTGAAGGTTGTGTATGTTCGATCTAAGGGTGAGTCCTATTCGTAGGCAGGCGAAGGGATAGCGAGTACCAGGGGTGTATTAAAGGGGTCCAGTACCCAAGCGCAGTCTCATGCATATCAATAAGGTTCAGGCCTCTGTCGGGGGTTGGACGTTCATCCGTTCTCGTTTCCAACTTTGGCTTAGCTTTCACGCGCAGCCTCTTCCACCCTCTAATTAACGCGAGAGACGTTCTTGGAGGCATTCATTAAAATTCTACAGGGTGTTTACGTGCTTTTTAACCGATGACCACCATCTCCTACTACCCTTATACTTCGGTCACCAGTTTTCCTATACTTTTTCATCTGCCGTATTTCAACCCCCTTTGCAACGTCGAACCAGGTGCCCGTCGTTCGAAAGCCCAAATCCAATAGCTTCGTCTCGTACAACCCTTAATTTTCATCCCTTTATCGAGGCGAAAGGAGCATCGGCAGACCAACCCCCGACAAGGTTCTCTATTACGAACTACGTATCACGGGTTAACGTGCCATTGACTTTCCATATGCTGATTACCAGTGGACGAATATATTGCCTTTGCGACAGGGGTGCTCAACTCTTAAAAAAAATTATTTTGATTTTTACCCCTATTGCCATAGCGACGATCAACGTTGGCCTATGGTCAGTGCTAATTTATTTATCTCGCATATTTATCTGCTTTACGAACACCGTAGAGAGGAAATAATAAAAGCCTGGTTTACAATGTAAATATAGAAGCTCGTAACCAGACGCAATAATATACGGCTGTTCTTTTTTCTCTAGTTTTCATTGGCGCTCGAAAACGACCCGGAATGCGCCACTTGTACAGTCGTAAGGTTTTACGATCTGCGTTCACTCACGGCGATCTAAAGTCACGGAGTCACAATCGGACGGAGGTCACCGTGAGAGTCGCTGATCTTTACGAGAAACAACGCCGACGCAACGCCAAAGCACATTGTTAGCGAAAATCACAACGACGAAACATGAACCATGTAGATACGAGACACGTAACCGGAATTTCACAAAATTACCAATCGGCCATCGAGAGACTCTATTTACACTGTTTCCGGACTTCTCTGTGTATTATCACGAATATCGATGATATCAAATCCAATGAGGATAGTACAATTAAAATAACCCGGAGGTCACAGTTCAGCTCTTCACGGGGGAAATTGCTTTTTCGAAGCTTCTCAATAATTTCCTTAACCAGAGATTATAGAATGGTAGAGTGAACAAATATTGCAATGTATTTTTTTCATCAACCCCTATAATTTTAATGTTCCCTACACTAAAAAGTACGCCGATCGGTCCAGTCTTAAATATATGGAAAGTTGATTTTGGGTAATAATCCTCTTTTTTTTTCTGTTTTAGGTTATTCTGGTACCGCACAGTCACACTGATCCGGGATGGCTCAAGACCTTCGAGCAATACTTTCACAGCTCCACCAGGGGTATTCTGAACAATATGGTCACGAAGCTCCAGCAGCTGCCGAACATGACCTTCATCTGGAGCGAAGTCTCGTTCTTATCACTCTGGTGGGAGAGGTACAGCATCCGAAGAATTAATTCAATCTTGAGATCCCTCTCGCTTCCTACTCTGGATTCTTTGAGCTCGTACCAAAATCCTACTTCGGGCTTTTTCTCTATGTCTTTTGACTTTCTACTCGCTTAAACCAGGCTGGACCCTTTGGGATGCTGGGAAGCGGGTTTGCTGGATCTACTCTCGGGGTCTGTATCTCGGACGAGGGACCTTTGTAAAATGAGCCATCAGGGCCGGTTGATCTTTGACGGAGGAAGTGAGACGAAAAGTGACTTGTTGTCTCGTTGGAGATGCAGTTGGGCCGAGGGGGTGCGGGGGGTGGATAAAAAAGGGTGGAGGGTGAAAGGAATGAAAGGGTACGGAAACAAAGGACGGTCGCGTGAAAAGGAAGCCATCCGAGTTGGCCTCGACGCTTCGCTACTCCTGGAAGTGCATAGGATGCAAGTGCATACAAGTGCATACAAGTGCATGCAAGTGCCACTTCAAAGCATACAGAGAATTTTGCTTTTCAGGAAATAATATGCATATACTATAGCTATATATTCATGAAGTTTTTCTCGCAATTAACGTCCAGTGATGCTGTACGCTTTTCGTGGACCTTATTTAAAAAAAATCTGAGAATACAATTGTACGCTTGTTCTTGAGATATAGGGAAATAGATAAGAAATCTTAATTTTCTTTAGAAATCAATGAATTTTTAAAATTTTTACGGAATAAATCGGGATTTTATTTCGACTTCCTGTTTTTGTATTTTAATGGGTTTCGCTGGTCCATTCGAAATGTCGCAGCCTCTTCCAAAGTAAACTGTACGAATTCAATCGATCCTTTCTACGCGTCGCGGAGAAGATTCGAATCTCCAAATTCAAGAGTTTCTTTTCTCTCTTTCTCTTATCCACTCGTCGTTATCTTTACCCTTCTCCATCTATTCTTCTTTCTTGGAAGAAGAGCAGGAGAATTAAATCGAGTGGGAGAGATCCTCGCAGCTTCACTTTGGACAGTCCTAAGGGACTCTTGGAAATCCTCCGGAGGATTCGTGCAACCGTACCTTCGTAATCCTCTATCCTCTTCTTTCTCTTTTTCAGCGCCCATCCGACGAAGAAGGCGGTCGTCAAGAGGCTCGTCAAGGAGGGTCGTCTCGAAATGACTACGGGAGGCTGGGTAATGACGGATGAAGCCACTTCGCATATATACGCCATGCTGGACCAGCTAATCGAAGGTTAAAAATAACTCAGCATTTTTTATCCTTAAAAAGTTTTGCCACCCTTATTTCAATGAAAAATACTCAATGGGATAGAGACCGATAGACTCGTACAGATAACGTTAAGGACGGTAAAGATTTTTCAAAAAAAAAATATTCACAAGTACCGGGACATTTTTTAAGGACGTAACGAGGCACAAATGCCACCCTTGAGAAACAGGGTGAACACCTTAAGAAAAATGTGATCTTCCCAGGAATGAATAGGAGTTACAACTTGCTCATATAACTCTTGACAAGTAAAATCACTTATCATATTTCAGAGGGATTTTCTCCCGTTTTGCAACTTTCTCTCCATTTCTCTCTGATCGCCTTCTCTCCCTCCTACCCCTCCCCCCCCCCCCCACTCTAACCTCTCACAATGAGTTCTTGTCTCTAGACACTGGCACCTACATGTAGGGGTTGGCTGTACCTGAACTAGGACCAGTTGGTATTTTAAGATGATAATTTTTTTTGCAATGGGGATGAAAAATCAAAATTAAAAAAAATTTAATAAATATCGTAGAGATTTTGTAGGATCGTAGGCTTATGAGAAAAAATAAAAAAATGATAAATGCATTATCTATCGCGAGACATTGTACGGGAAAAGCGTAAAAAATATACAAGAGCCAAAATAAAGTTGTGAGGGGTTGGGTCGTTCATGGCTGTCTAGGACACAGAGGGTAGTCTGTTGGAGATTTATTTCGCAGAGGGATGAAATGGAACGAATAGAAGTTTTCTTAGGGGAATTGAAAGTAATGGCGATGGTCTTATACAAACCACGAGGAATCCCTTTCAGTCCCTACCGGAAATACGAATTAATTCGTTTTCTCAGGCGATACTCGACCCCGAACCCTGTAACTTCCGTGAAAGCCGCAAGGGGCGCAACCAGACGTTACGACGTTGGCCTTTGGGAAGTGCAACTGGGGGGTAGCTACTCGTTCGATAACAACCCCTAACAAATATTTGTATTTCCGCAGCGGGTGCCTCGTCGCTTTCCTGCCTGTACGGAGAAATAAGAAAACTACGAAATTTTGATAGCTCTGGGCTTTGTGTCTCGCGTCCCTTCAACCCTCCTCCACATTTACGAATAGAAATATTATTTCATACTTTCACCCTTATTTGGTCATTATATTTTTTTTCAAATTTCTTCTTTTTCTCCATCGACTTTCTCCGCTCAGTATTCTTAGATTCGCGTAATCAACTTCCTCGAACTCGACCTCGAAATCCTCCCCCTCGTTACCAACCCTCTGAATATGCATGATTGTTACTCCCGGTTCCACTGCCACACTCACATCCCTAAGGCGACTACCTCGTTAACGATAGCTTTCTTGGAAACGCGACCATTTCTCATGTTTACACGCGTGAATGGAAAAAATATATATATAAATAAATATTTGAAAAAAAAATTGAAGGCTAACTGTAAAAAGTATGAAGCGTTAAATATTTTCCACGTATTTTCTCCAGTTATCACGTAAAAAAAAAATTCTTGAAATACATTCGAAATCCGTGATAATGTTCCGCGAGGGTCGTATCGAGAAGAAAAATCTGCCGTGGCAACGAGTCTCGTAAACTTTTAGGCCTCCCCTCAGGGCCGTAACAAGACGCTGTGGTTTTCCTTCCCACGGTGCCCTCTCAGGAGCTTACGTACAAGCTACTGTACTCCCTACTACTCTGTTCCCCCTTTGAGGGACAAAATATCTTCTCTAACGTTCTTCGAGGATTCTCATATCGGATGCAATTCAAAGCTAATGGGAAGCAGCGAGAAGCTTCGGCAAACCTTGTGGACCAAAGTCCTACCCATCTAATTTGCATTGGAATGGCAAGCGCTATACCACCGGCGAAATTTCCTCAGGCCTATTTTCCAAATTCAAATTCCCCAACGAGGTCGTTTCGGCGCACCACCGTGACATTCTCGAATTGTCTTAGGAAGATATCAAAGGACGCTCCTTCCGATGCATTAGGATTCTCTAGCGAAAAATTGCGCAAATATCGCGAACGACGTCTCAAAACTAAAATGTTTATCTTTAACTCGATTAGAGGTTAGGTAACGTCGTCGTTTACCACGGTAAAGCTTCCACGTTTACGTCTGCCAAACCGGGAGGGGGGGGCGTCCCCCGAGGGACAATGACTGCACCAGAATAAAGGGACTCGGTAAAAAAGGAAATACGGCGTGAGGCGTCGGGACGCGCAACAATTGCGAAATGTAATTAAGTCACAAGGCGAAAGCATCAAGTTTAAAGACGCTACGGGGTAGTTTTAATTGTGAGGGGCGACGTCCCGCGGTAGTGAGAAGAAGCTCTGGAGACAATGAGGTGTCGCACTTTTTTGCACGCGGGGTAGTCTTTTGTTATTGCTGGAAAAAAAAGAAAGAGAGAGCAGAAGAACTTCCGCTTCTTTATTTCTTTCTACTTTTTCTCTCTCTCTTTTTTGTTACCCCCCCGTTATACCGGGACACTCAGCACTCTCGTCTTCCGCCCTTGCAGCAGCGATAATGTCCGAAGTTAATCAGCCAGCAGAATTGCAGGAAAAAGCTGCGAAAGTCTGACGAAAGGGAAGAACGGAAGAAAAATAAAAAAACGGAAAATCACCACCGTGCATCGTCCCGGTGGTAGTTTCTTAATTTACTTTTTATTCCTTACGCAAACAAACCACTTTGATTCTTCTGCCAGCATTATTTTCTTCAACTTCCGCTCCCGAGTCCCTGCATCTCGTAGGACGATATCCGACGCTCCCTACCTTACCGACAGAGTTGGTGAGGCATCTGGCGCTAAATAAAACGATGCTAACGGGCAAGCTAAATATAAAAAGAGTAGCAAGAGAATAGGGGGAATGGGATACGGACTAGGTAAATGAAATGACCCAAAATAACCTTACAGAAACAAGGTACGACGATCATCCCCCCCGTTATAAACCCAAGCGATAACGAAGCCTGAAAAAAAAAGGTATTCGGCTAAAAGTTAAACCGTGCCCACAATGCTAGTGGGACGGCTTTGTGTTTCTCGGCTGATTAGATCCGAGGCAATTACCGTCAGATTCGGAAAAGTAGTCGGAAAATCGTGGTAGGTAGTAACCTTAACGAAGTACCTGACCTACATCGAGGAAATTGCCACCGTCGGCCCGTTGTAAGATACTTTATTTCGGAAAGGAAGAGGTCGCCTCCCAGGTGGAAGGGAGAGGGAACCCTCTTCCAAAGGTTCGGGGGAGGTTCCAGGGTTCTGGGTCTCATCGAGGATACAAATAAATGAAAAGACCAAGAAACTGTCGAGGGACGTTCCCCTCCCTTGCTACGTCACCCTTATTTCGTTCGATTCCATTTCATCCCCCTGCATCTTCTACCCATTTCCATTCAGTCCCATTCCAAAACATTTCTGAACCACCCACCCACTCTCCTCTCCACCCACCAGATATTCGCGACCGATGCTAATGTCTCTAGTGAAAGACAGTCCTTGCGGTCCTGCGAGATTGAATTTCCTTCCGAGTACACAGGTGTGTATCTCGCGTATGTATACATATATATATATATATATAGGTATAAAAGGCATTAAAGTAAAACCATATTGACTCCCCCATGGGAAATTACAGCGGTATAGCGATATACGACTAATATTACTGTACCGGCATGATGGTTCTCTATATGACGTCATACGCGGAGTCGGATAAATTATATGTATACAGAAGTAACGGTGACCCCAAAGCCCAGTTCGACTACACGTGCCACCCTTTCGTGGCTCCAGGTCGCCAAAGGGTTACAAATTGTGGCTTCGTTGCCTTTGGGCTAGGTCAGGGTTTCAAGCTGTGCTTATTATCCGCACGAGCGCACGCCGGGTACAGTTATTCGGCGAAAGGAGGAAAAAGAGGACGACGGTCGCTCACGAGGTGCGCGAGGGGATGTTGATACTGATAAAGTAATAGTTACGTCATCGCAAAATACATATTTCATCCGGACATCCGTATTTATGCGGGAACATCGATATGGCGTAACATGGTGGAAAAAAAAGGAAGAGAAAAAGCTACTAACGTGGAAGATAAAAATATTCGTATCTTTCAGTGGAGCATAAGTAATCTTGTGACTGAAATTTTTGGATATCGGTCCATTGATCTGTGAAACGTCATGCTCGAGGAGTATCGTTATCGTTTTATGAGTTATAATTTAAGATATCATCCGAGTTACCGATCTGAGTGGCTTTACAAAATTTTTTGCTCCTACGGTGATACTTGAACGGTATTTTTTTTCTTACAGCATCCACTGAGAAAAAATTGAGATTTTTCGTGGACGTATGGGTTAGTGACGTCACGAGCGTAGGGACCATGTCCATCCTACGATCGTCCATGCGGAAGCCGATGGGCGTCGGCTGTATCAGAGCTTGGCCGAGTATGGGAATCGGCCTGATCGTTAGGAACTCCCGGGGATAATCGTGTAGTTGATGTCTAACCATGTAGACCCCATCGCAGGTTATATCGAGCAAGATTAGCCGAGGCTCCTTCGTCTCGGCTTACAGCGCCGTATCGTGGCTGCGCCTGCAACTACATTTTCCCACGGATTAGCCGATAACGAATAGCGTCGCAGAGCCAAGCTCGAGCCTCTCTGTCGCACTGATTCGTAAATTCCCTGTCGCGTGAAATCTCACTCTGATACCGATCGTAATTTTCGCGATTTATATCGAAAATTTATCGAACAAATCGATACTCGAAATTTGAAAAAAAATAAGACCCTGTATCATCCCCTCAAATGCAAACCATACGAATACCCATAATGTTGCAAGGGTTGCAAGGGTCTGTTGCTAATTTTGGTCACTGATTCAGCCTGCTGTTTTCTAATAGCCAAAGTTCGATCGCATTTTTCAAAACTGTGAGTTGTCACGTGTATGCGCTGTGGCATTTATGCTTCGGGGTGGGGGTAGAGGGTTGGAGGGGGGAGGGGTGGATGGAGAAAACCAGAGAAAACGTCGAGCGTTACTCCTCTAACCATAGCTGGGAAAATGTAGGTATTATGGAATTACTACGGTTTAGGTGAAAAGCGCTTCCTTCATTCTGAACAACCCTTATGCACGGTACCCCGATATTACCCCCTTCAAGCCCCCCCCCCTCTCCATCGCATAACTTCGTTAATGCACACGTGTCGTGTCTAATGAGTTATAATCAGGCGAGGAGCGTTGAGTGCAGTTTAATGGTTTGTTCGCCGGCATTAGGCTCTACTTTTAGCATGTAATAACGCTTCGTTATTGCGCGTGGCAGCCACCCTGTAATTTCGCGGGCCAATGGCTACCTCAAATAATTAAAGCAATTTACGTGACGTATATACGGTCCAGGCACTTTGTTTCATTTTGGGGGGCGGGGAGATTTTTTTTCGTAATATCGTTCACCGACGATTACTCCCGAGACACTCGTGACGGTTTTTTTGGAATTTTTTGTACCGTTGGTAAAAATTTTTTTGGGGTAGCAAAATGATTTTTTAATTTCTCTCGATCACCCCTACCCCGCCTTTTGTCTTCAATTTCACCGTGAAGTCACGATGCGCTTGACGCTTTTTCGTCTAATCGCACGTTAACCCGCCTGACTTCATCGACGTTTGAATAACCATTGTAAATGCGATATTAACGTGCAATTTGCCGATTACAATGGCCGCCGTGCATTAGCATCGCCGACGTCGTTTCGCTCGTGAATTTCGACGTCATTGCCGTCATGGTCGACCCTGCGTCGCCATTGAGGAGCAATTCACTCGCGCGTATTCGAAATGCGATGTTAAATATTTCAAACGGCTCATCGGCCGGACTGTTACGACTATCAGGATTTTTAATGTGATTAATAATAAATATCCATAGTACGTTACGCGCTAATCGTCGGAACAAATTTCACGAGTTTTAATTGTCGCTGTATATATTTCCACACTGTTTTACCGACGCAGCAACAACGAACTTACGATTCTCGCTACGTAAGCATTTCTAATCCCCACTCGTTCGTTTCGTTAATTACGAAAAATTATTTCAATATATTCCCTTAATATTTCTTCGCATCCTTTATTGTCCCAAAACAGTATCTTTTCTTCGCTATCATTTCTTATCAGTCTAATTGAGCTTTAACGACTCGCGCAATTACCTTGTCCAAGACCCGAATAACTTTGTCACCTCGAAGGGCCACTTGAAGTTCTCACATGTAGTTGTACGTCGTAGACTAGTTGGGTACCAGTGAGGAAACCATAGAGAAACAGTACAAGAAACTCCCGCTAGAGGGACGAGCACGCTAGACCTGGCTAGACTACGGTGATTGCGATTTAACCCAGTCAAGTTTTCCTTCTCACCCACCTTGCGTATTCCCAGACGTTTCCAACGTTCGTGTCCTTGCCAAACTTACTTTACTTACTTCGAGCAGTGCTGCGCATTCGAATAGGACGTGTATCTTATATTTTCCTCAGACTCCATTAGGCACACGTGTCTGTATCTGTTTACGTAACAAATTCCTACGAAGATTTCAGATCACAAAAACAACGAACGATACACGCTACCCATAACGCCAATACGATTGATCCAAGGTCACTGAAAATTATCAAATTAAAATGGCGAGTGACGTCATTCAAACAATAGGGGATTCTGGATTTAAATTTCTCCCAGAATCTCTGGAAAAATATGAGGGACCGCTCCACAGATACGCTTTTGATAATGAGAGCTTGGATATAGTTTCGTAACAAAGTTACGCGAAGCGTAGAGGGGTACGGGGAGGGGGGCCGAGGAGGGGTGCCCCGCGGCTGCGCTATTTATTCAAAAGGCAAACTATTTGTTTTATGGAAATCGCGTTAAACCGTAGTAAAGGGGCGGAGAGGGGAGGGGAAGAAGATGGCTCAACATTTTAAACGACTCATCAGTCAGATCACTGCAATCTCTACTAGATCCAAGGAATAAATGTGACGTAATTTCCAGGAATGAAGATTTCTCCTCGTAGCATCTTCCACTCCTCACCCCTCATCGTCAACCACCCTCGTCATCCACGTCAAAATTCTATCATCACCAACTCCTTCTCCTTCTTCGGCTGGTCCTCTGCTCTCGTGTACTTTCATCCGTTTTCACCTTCCTGACGCTGAGCTGATCGTCATCTGCTCCAGAAATCCTAATTGAAATAACTCGTCCTCGGCCGACGTTCCTAATGGCTTAACAATGTCGACATTCCGCACTACCCTCTTGGCGAGCTCAGAGCTCTAAGCCCAGCTACCGAATTGTCCGACTGTAATAATTCATGGCGAGGGTCTAATTAAATTCGGTTCCTCTAACGAGCTGTCGCGGACCTCGAGAAAGCTGGAGGAAAGCTCGAGCTGGCCCCCGTTGTTAGCCCGCCCGACATTTCTCACGGTTTACCACAGCAAATCCACCAGGAGTACCAACCGCTTCTGGGTAGGAAAGTACTGCTTGAAGTAAGGAGCTTTTTAATGGAACTTTCTCTACCAAATCGCAGTAGGTCCAGCCAGGTGACCTTCTGCCATCCGAACGCTTGAAATTCGTAATTATTTAATTTTTAAAACTTTCTTTTTTAATCATACAATTTTACGTGATATTTCAGTAATTTTTTTGAGTTACGAAACTGCCAGTAATTTTTTTGTGGGCTGAATCTTGGTCTCTCTCGTTGGTGCATTTAACTCGTGATTTTACGTAGATGCTATTTTACTTGGAAAAACTTCAACAATACCTACCGTTGCCCATTGTTGTCTTTTGCCCATTCGAATTTCCCGCTCTTTACTCGCTGCGTTTTTTGTTTATAAGGAAATACAGGAATACATCGCTCGGCTTTGTTTCTTGGTTCCGCGAATCTTTGAATTGGACTTTATTTCGAAGGGTGCATTCAGTAATTAATTCGTGATTTACTCGCTGGATCTTACGAAGGTTCCAAGTGGAACCGTGCGGTATTTATATTCAAGATTGTTATGGAAAAATGAGGGAAAAAGTCGAAAATTAGACATAGGGAGTAGTCGGTTGTCGGGTTCATGCATATAAACGGTTTTTATATAGCATGGATGTGGGTCGCGTATCGACGCTGGAGCAGGCGTCGGCGTCGACCAGAACGCGAATTGCGAACGGACAGAGCGTGGAAGTACGCGTGCAACCTGACAAAAGCGACATAATTGGATTCCATTGAAACCGTGTTCCAGGCACATTTTTTGTAGTGTCTATTTTTTTTCCCTTGTCCAGTCCACGTGACACTTTCGACTGAATTTCCGCAATACGAAACGTCAAATCGCGTCGCCCCGCCACTCGTCTCCTCCGGGAACGTTTCCTGTCCAATGTGTGAGCTTCGCTTTATTGTCGCCCAGAGTCCAAATTTTCGTTACCCAAACGTCACTGCGAGACCGATTAACGAGCATGATTTCTTAAAGCGGGATATAGTCCATGAAATATTTAACATATAAACGCTTGCTGTGTCTGGTACTAAGTGAATCAAAAATTTTTTGGATTTTTCTTTTCTTCTCTTTATCGATTCTCTCACAATTTTCTCAACACGGACATCCCAGTCGTCTCCATAGAAGCTCGTGTCTAACAGTACTAGAAGGAATCGCATAGTACAAGACGTACTGGATGAATTCAGCCTGGTCCAATTCCAAATTCCCATAGACGAAATTCCAGGACCCATGCTGATTCCTGAAATTCCCAATCCGCCCGAACCGTCCGGATTAACTCGGAACATTCCAAGAGACCACAGATAAATAGTCGGTCATTACCGACCTGTCGAGCATTAACCGCACACGGAATACGGGATTGTACAGCAGTCCATTCGCCGAAACTCCATTAGGAAATCAATGCACCCCAAAAAACAACATCCCCGAGCCCCGTTGGACGTGAGAGTATATAAAATTTGTCTTTAAAAAAAAAAAAAAATTTCCCCCCCAAAAAAGAGAGCGCTAGGTTAAAAATATAAATGTAAACAAAGAAAAGACCATCCCAAAGAGTTTTCAAGCACGACAACGTCGTCTCTCACGAAGAAGACCAATTTGACATAACGCGCGGTCCCACCAGGAGATTTAACCCTGGTATCTTTGGTCGCGCACCAAGGGTGGGATAAAGGATAGGGATATATTATCTAACTACCGCTGACTTTAGCTAATTCTATTAGCTGCCGAGCCTTCCCCCGGGATTAATTTTGCGGCTTCTCTCGCAGTTAATTCTAATGGCTCTCGGCTCGTAACCTCTCTCCCTTCTACCGCCTACCACCATCCCACTCGAACGACGCATCCTCTCCCTCTTACCCACGAAAATATTTTTTACCACAAAATTAAGCTACCTTCGCTCTGGTAACGATCAAATGTTTTATGCCTCTCATCCATAATTCCCCTCGAGTCTCCTCCATCCCGTGTAAAAAGTCAATGCCGAAATAACGCAAACGCGATATCCAAAAAAAAGTCTCCTCCTAAGGTACGTTCGGAGTTCGTAGCCCGAGCCGCGAAGTCACTCCAAGAGGAATTTGAACGATTCGTATGTCCCAGTGAAGCTCGCGAAGCGGCAGGCGAGCTTTTTCGTTCGTACAGTCTGTGCGTGGTAGTATGTATATATACCGATAGAACAAAGCGGTCGCTTCGGAATAATTGGTTATCGATTTACAGGGAATCGGCCGGGTCTTGATAATCCTGGAGCCGACGTCCCTCTGGCTCGTACGAGCTTTCAAAAGCGCAGACTGCCCATGGAGCGTCAGGATAGACAGGGAGCACAGTTACCGATGCGTCGCCACGTGTGTCCCTGCCTATATGTAAAGTTATACGAGAGCGGAGAGGCAGTCATCGATGCGTGTATACCCTTTATGTACATAAGTATATCTATATGTATACTGAAGTATCGCTATCACGTGCGTACGAGGGTAGCAATGCTCGGAGCTCGTCGCAAGGGTTGGCATCGGGTTCATGAAAGCGTATTTCCCATTTTAAACCGGCGGCCGTTGGCGCGAGTCGTTGAACGACCGAGATAAATATTTAATCGAAGCGACGATCTACGCCGTGTACGAGCTTTAAAAGCGCACCAGCGGGCTTATTGCATTCCATAAAAATAAATGGATCGGGCTATGCTGATCGCATCGGACCCAGACTCGTTGGTCGCTGTCCGGTGCTGGAGTTAACGAGTCGTGCCGCTCGAGGTTTATGTGGTGCGGAGGATGGAAAGATACGGTTAAAAAATGGATGAATTAAAAGAAAAAGGCGGCTTCGCAATGTAGGATCTTCTTAGGTGCGAATCGTGTGTTGCGGGTTGGAATCTGGGTTTAAGAATTTTCGAAAGCTACCCTGTCCAGGGTTTGGGGAGATTCTGAAGTCTGACTCGGGCTGGGCCTAGATCATAATAATAACAGTTGGTACACCCTGGCTTTACGGTATGGTATCCCATCGACGGAAGTGGCAATGTTCATCCTGGATGATGAGATCTTTCTTGGTCATGCGTCTCCTGGGGGATACGAAGCTCGCGCGGAATTACCTGTCACCTAGGGGATTCCTTCCGGCCTTCGTAACCTCTCTTTACTATATATCCTGCTGAGCCTCTTCTTCTGGAAATATCTTCCATTTTCACAAGGGTAACCGCTGTTCCCAGTTTGTCCTCGACTAATACCGGTACTCTTGTTTGCGTAGGTCACCAGTGGCTCAAGACTAATTTGGACGTTACGCCTGAATCCGGCTGGGCCGTGGATCCCTTTGGGCACGGAGGAACAATTCCGTATTTTCTAAAGGCTTCCGGCGCTTCCGGTACAGTTATCCAGCGCATTCATTACGCCTGGAAGCAGTGGTTTGCCAAAAAGAGATACGGCGATTTCGTCTGGCGTCAACCCTGGGATCAGAGTGGATCGGCTGATATGCTAACGCATAATCAACCCTTTGATATCTACAATATCAAACATTCGTGCGGTCCGCATCCCCACGTCTGCTTGAACTTCGACTTCAGGAAGATACGGGGCGAGTACACGGAGTACTCCGTCAAGGCGATGGACATAACCGAGCATAACGTTAAGCAGCAGGCTGAACTCCTCCTGCAACAGTACTCGAGAACTGGTTCGCTCTTTCCTCACAACGTGGTGCTCATGCCTCTCGGGGATGACTTCAGATACGATCACGCCGTCGAGTGGGATCAGCAGTATACGAACTACAAGATCCTCTTGGATTACATAAACAGCAGGAAGGAGGAGTACAATGCCGAGGTTGCATTTGGTACGCCGAAGGATTATTTTCGTGAAGTAGAAAAACGCGTGGAGAAGTTTCCCTCGCTGAAGGGCGACTTCTTCGTCTATTCCGACATCTTCAGCGAGGGCAGACCGGCCTACTGGAGTGGATACTTCACCACGAGACCGTACATGAAGATCCTGGACAGGGAGCTCGAGGCCAATCTCAGATCAGCTGAAATTCTTTACAGCATAGCGTTAAACGTTGCTAAGCAGTCCAACATGGATATTAAATTATACGAGACGTACTTTGAAAAGCTGGTAAAGGCCAGGAGGAACCTGGGTCTGTTTCAGCATCACGACGCAATCACAGGAACCTCGAAGGCCTTCGTCATGAAGGATTACGCTTTGAAGCTCTTCGAATCCATTTCCGACATGACGAGTCTTCAGAGCTTTGCCATTCAATCCTTGGCAGCTACCACAGCCAAGTCAAATTCGGTCTACGTTCTTCCAGAGTCCGACAGGGACAGCTACGAGAAGCTCCCGAAGAAGATTCCGATATCGGTCAGCCCCCAGGAGACTAAGAAGATCGTCCTCTTCAATCCACTTGCTCAGCCTCGCCAGGAAGTAATATCCTTGAAGGTCACCACGTACAAGATCCGCGTACTGGATCCGCTGAAGAGTCCCATACCCTATCAGATAATTCCCGTTATGAACGCCACCAGCATCACCCACGAGGTCTACGTGATCCTCTTCATCGCTGAACTTAAGCCCCTCTCAATAGCCACTTACCATCTTCAGTACGTTGAGAAGGTACCGAGCGAGGCCATTTCCACGGTTTACTGCAGCAGATGTGGCAAGGACACCCTCTTCCCGATAAAGCCAATGCAGATCGGCGACGTGCAGCTTGAGAGCCACAGGATGAAGCTCCTCTTCGACGGTCAGACGGGCTTTCTGAAGAGAGTGACGAAGAAGTCATCTGGAAAGATCATGCAGTGCGCTATACAATTCGCGGCCTACCCGTCGGCACAGTTTCACAGTGGAGCATACCTCTTCATGCCGGATCCCAATCTGCGTGACAATGACAAGGACGTCCTGGAGGTCTACACGCCCCACCAGAAGATCTACATCATCTCCGGGCCACTCAGCTCCAGATTGACTGTCGAGTATGGTCGCTTGCTTACGCACCACGTGGCCATCTATCACGCCGAAGGTGGCCTTGCCGAAGCCATCTACCTCAGGAACATCGTGGACTTTGAGACCCCGCCGAAGAACCGCGAGACCGAGATGTTCATGAGGGTCCAAACAGACATCCTCAACGGGGATCCTCCGGAATTCTATACCGATCTGAACGGACACCAGATGATCAAGCGGACCAAGATCGAGAGGATTGGCATAGAGGGTAATTACTTTCCCATAACAACAATGGCCTACATCGAGGATCCGAACCAGAGGTTGACCCTGATGGTGAATCACGGCCAGGGTGCTGCCAGCTATCAGCCAGGCTGGCTGGAGGTGATGCTGGACAGAAGAACCTTGTACGATGACTCCAGAGGGATGGGCGAGGGCCTCCTGGACAATCGTAAAACGGTCATGAAGCACTGGCTCCTCCTGGAGGACGTAGGCTCCATCCGGGATCAATACTCAAAACCATCCCTGTTCGCTAATCATTTGAGCAACGCATTAAATTATCCTGTTAACATATTCGTAGTGGACGGCACGGAATCCGAAGTGAAGTTGTCACCGGAAGTTCGGTTACTTACTCAGAGCTTCCCCTGCGATCTTCACCTTCTCAATCTCAGGACCAATCACGATCAGAAGCTTCCTCAGTTGCCTGTCAATAGCGCCCTGATGGTCTTACACAGGCAAGGATACAGCTGTGCTGTAGGTGCTGACACTGTCCTGAAGCATTGTCCGATCAGTGATCACATAGTCCAGGGTACGTCGTTCTTCAAACTCAGCCCGAACGTCACAAAGATGTCGCTGACGGGAACCAGGAGTCAGAAGCAGCTCAAGGATGGTCTTCAGGACGTCAGTCTTCTTCCAATGGAAGTTCAAACTTACAGGGTGAACTTTGTGCAGTGATTAGGATACGATTAGTCTCAAGACGCTTGAAACGATGACAGAGTCCGACCGTCACGTATCGACGGATCGATTAACGATCGAACTGCTTTAGGAAATTGATTTTAATCAAACTCGATTCTTGCCGTGTTGCGCCAATGGTCTCGGGGGTCGATTTACGCAGGCAAATTCCCCCTAAAAGAATATTAAAAAATAAAACAGAAAGAGGATTGAAAAAGAGGAACGTTTTCATAATGAAAAAAAAAAGAGATAAAGGGTAACTTACCCCACTACCTTCACGTGTTTGCATGGCAACCAGGATCGTTAATTATTACTAATCAGTCGTGCCGGTAAAAGGAATGAACGAATATAGGCGGCCATGTTCGTTATTCGGCAAATGGCAAATGGCTGGACGAAACTGCCAGGACAAAATTACACGGCTGTCACTCGGTACCACTCGATTTTTTCTCTCTTTCTCTCTCTCTCTCCGATACTTTCTCCCATCCCTTTTTATACATATACAAACGTTCGTCTCTTTTGTACGATAATTATTCAAAGATTAACGTCATTGCGTCCTATAGATACAAAACTGTACACCTATTACACCTATTGCTCTTTATATAAATACTATTATATATATATACACACAGAAAAATGACTCCTAGGACAAGTAATATAAATGATTTCGAACGAACCGTAATGTTGTACATATCAGCCTCGACTTGCTAAGTATATTGTATTTGTAATAGGTCGATATCGAAATAATGATTGTAAATCTTACCTATTTTCGTAACGTCTGCGCCATTGCGCGGAACAAACGGCCGAGAGTGTTCTCGTTCGCGACTGAGACTTTCTCGAGTACGAAAGGGATACTGAAAATAGAAAAGAAAAACGCAAAAGAATTATGCGCCCAATGTCCTCGGCAACCGTGAGAGAATGGCGACGCGTGTAAGTAAGTAAAATGAAAAATAATGCAAGATGCGCAGAACGATGCGCGGTGAGTTAAGATCGAGCGAACTTCGGGTTCGTCCGATTCTCGTTAACCTTCGTTGTTTCACAGAAAGTTCTTCCAGGATGGTTGGGATAAATATTGAATTTGACATATTCCGAGAAAGCGAAGACTCTGATATTTATTCTTTAGACTCTCTAGACGAGATTAGACGAAATTTATTGGCGATATTCAATATGGATTTTTGTAAATAATTAATTAATGTAATTAAGGTTAATAACCAATTCGATAGCTTTAAAAAAGGAGTTTTTAATATCGCGTTGCCAGTAAATATAAATCTGGACCAAAGTCGCGTGTCGGATCGAAAGGAGGTATATATAGTATATGTGTGTAGCAAGTAAACAAATTTTTTTCAGGTTAGATTTATGCAAAAACCGGAAGCGAATAACAATCGTAGGATTATTAAAAAAATTTCGCAATGTCAATGAGTAATAACGAAAAGGACATGAGTCCTTGAACAACAATAACTCGAACTTCCGGTTTAACGTAAACTAAAGAAAATCTTTTACGATCGTTTGAAAGAAAAGGGCCGCTCATCGGATAATGCAAAATCTTTCGTGACACGCGAGCTTTACGACTGATTGTAAATAGAATTGTAATTTTGTCATTTTCTTCTCCTGTTTTTTGAGTATTTCTTAAGTCAATCGGTATTACCGCATGGTGACTCTTGAGTTTGCTAGATGGCAAGCTAAATTTGTACGTTATTTTTTAAATTGTTTTTTAAATTATTAGAAAAAAGGTTTTTATAATTGATCAAATCACGACAGGAACTCCTATGACGATAGAAATATGCGTGTAATGATACTGTAACATACTACGTGTTTGTGCTGTCTCTAGAGAAGAATTATATATATATATAAAGTAAAGTAAAGTATATATATATATGCTGCGACAAAACGATTTGCAAATTCTATAAATTTTATCCTAACTCGTTTTGGCGCAGATGACGAAGAATGAATGATTAATGATAATTATACGATATTCCTTACGTTACGATGTAACATTATATTTATTAAATAAACATAGTAAACAATATTTTATTCAACCTAACATATATTACCATTAAAATTAAAAATTACCTCGATTTCATTTTTATCCAAATAACGAGTATCGAACCTAACCTAATCAGACAATATATCTCATCAAATAATTCATCACTGTACCTATTGATTTAAGCCGATTCGAGTTCAAAAACCATAGGATAACAGGAAAACCTGATAAAATTGTATAAACAGTAAATGAAAACGAAATTAAATGCCATGGTCAGGCGATAACAAGGAAATTGAATGTATTTTCATTGACATAGGGAAAATTGGTAATTCCAGTCAATCAAGTAAAATCTCCATATCAAAAAAATACTACGGTCACGGTAGAAATATTCGCATTCAATTATTATACGAGCCTTAATAAAAGACGTGGATACCGTTATCACTTATCATTCGAGTAGTCAGGGACAATCAGACGAAACCCCTTAATTAACTGACCCTTCCAGAATTCAAAGCCAGAGGCAGCCCTGTGGTTTTTGCTATCTTGTGACAAAAAAAAATTAAAAGACCACAGGATCCTTGGGCAGGACCAAACCGTTCACGGATTTGCTCCAGTAATTTCAGGCTTCCAGACCAAAATCCCTCTGTCCATTTCTTCTCGTTTTGTCTCCAGCATCCGTGGGACAAAGGCTTATCAATCATACACAGAGAGCACCGAGAACACTGCAGGGACCTGAAGTGCTTGTGCCACGGGGAAGCCTTTGTTAATGGAAAGGAAATTGAACCAGTTGAAATTAAAACTTGGACCGAAGGTTAATAAATCCAGGTAGTAAAGCAGAGCCAAACTTACCGAAACGAAGTTGCACCAAACCGATGGATTTCATGGGGGATGATCACGCTTGGTAAAGGCACGTGCACACCGTAATATTTACCAATGCAAAGCACGTATCGTTACTTGATTTTAGCAATTAAAAAAAAGTACCTCGGTATCAGGTTCAGATTTAGGATATGCACTCGTTTTTAGGGAATTTTTAATGTGACGTCATATTTTTTTCAAGCTGTATAGCCAGACTTGTATCATCCACCTTAAGCTTTTTTTCAAATTCCGTTTGGAGACAAGTGGCGTACTAATTTATATGGAAATACCTCCCGACGGATTATAAATCACAGACTCCTCTTTGGCTACGACGACGTCGACGTCGCGACGGACAAATTATTCTACGTATTCTACGAGGCGCCGGGCACTTTTCTACTTGACGGTCTTTCTGCTTCTTTTTCTTATGCCTTGTTCATATAACTTTCTTTTAACGGTATCTTTCTGATATAAACTGTTGCAAAATTCTTAAGCCGCGTTCATATCTTAAGTACGCTAATTATATTCTGTGTATGGAATTTGAGTTTTAAGCTTAAATAACCTATCACTATTATTCTGTCCTGTTCTGGAAAATCTCTTTTTTACATTTTTGATACATTTTTTTTAGTACTACCATACAATGTAATTATGGTAATTCTAGTAGGAGTTTACATTGTGTTGTGAAACATTGTTTGGTAAATTATGAAATTCACGGGCGAAGCCGGTGTAGTGGAATATCGGGTGTCGCGTTTCAAAATCTATGAGGAATTGCCCATTGCGTCATAACAGTGTGTACGGATGAGATTCCCTGTGGGTAATGCCTTAAGCATAAGGAGACTTTTAGAATTCCCTGTACGTTCAATCCTGACTTCCTTTATCTCCTTGGACGTCCTCTGTCCTTCCAGGCCAATTTTCATTTTCATTCTTATTGACTTTCGCGTGTTTGGAATCGACAAAGGAAAAAGATTTGAAGAAAGTCGATGGTCGTTAATAATATTGCCGAATGGGGAAAAAATTCAATTATCCACATTCTGAACGTGGAAGGTAATCAATAGACGGCCAAAGCAACAAAAGTGAAGTAGAAGAGAAGGGGGATAGAAAGGATGATAAGAGGAAAAGGAAAAAAATATCCATCGATCGGCCGATCATCGATGATGGATTTTAATTTTGAACTCTGACCCAATCGTCCGTCTAACGAAAGCTGCCGAAGGATTTGGACAGACAAGACAGTCGAGAGTTCAGGAAATGATCCGTTTGCCGATATAATAAAGTTGCGAAATACAAAAGTGAGACGGAAGGTAGATATTTAATTTTCCAAGAAAAACAATAAAGCAGAGATTCAGAGTCGGGTTCGTAAAGGTGTTGCTTACGTTTCTCTTGTCCTTCATTTTCTCCTTCTTCTCGCTTCTCGTGTCTCTGAAGAGCTAAGACACATTGCGCGAAATTATTTAGCCACCCGAAGAGGAAGGAAGGAGGCGAGGAAGAAACGAAATTTTCAATTTACACTGCAGCGCAGCGCATCGAATCGAGTTTCAGAGCTGAACGAGTCCAAGTAAATTGGATCATTCGTTTAAGCGAGCTAAATTCACTTTTCCCATGATAAAAATTCTCTTCCAGACAGATACGATCGGTATAGCCATTGAACGAGGGGAAGCGAGGGGAAAAAAGGTGGAATTTAATAAAAAAAAATTTCATTAACAAATTCCATCAATTTCATATTCATTACTTTTATCAGGCTCGATTTCTACCTGGTGTCTAAATCGATAGGGACACACGGTATATCAGAGAGGCGGTTGACACGTCTAAGAGTGTCGGTAAAACGTATTGGTTGACGATAAAGAAAGAAGGTGACGAAGGTCCAGGGAGAAAATTCAGCAAGGAAATTCACGATCGTTCGTCGTTTAAGCGACTTGGAATCTTTCTTTTTTGTTTGGTCAAGCCGAAGGCCTCTTCTGGAACCTGGCGGAACTGGGAGCCGCCATTTATCTAAGGAACTTAAACGCGCCCCCGGAAAGCCAGCAAGATAAATTGCCATCCCAAGCACAGTGTAAGCCGGGCCCTCTTTTCTATAGTGTATTCACGGCGTGTAGCCGATAGCCAAGTGAGAAAATCCACTCGATCTCTGGCTGACTTGGGAGACTTGCTGCCGGCTGACTAGCAGGGGATCGGGATCGTATCAAAAGTTTCAGCTGCAAACTCCGGAAATTCTAATATATAGTTATACACTCCTATACAGATACAGCACAAAGATAACCTGAATCGTTCCAGTATACGTAACGAAAATGACATTTCTGCAATCGTGTCTCAAGATGACGCAAGAGCAGCATGGAATTAGGCGTTATCACCAGAGACATTTGTAACTGGCGTAAAAGTAATTTCAAGTTTCCCCTCGCTCGAAAACGCCCTCGTCCTCGACACCTTGGATTGGAAATGATTAAAGAACTCGAAGAGTCCTGAAGTTATCAAAAAGAATCCAAAAAAAAAGAAACGAAGCGTCCTCTGCCCTTTAAACTCCCGCCGCACCGCTGAAATGATAACCAGTGACAGCAAAGCGTCTCTAGAATGGATTTATGAACGCAAATAACCTACCAACTGAAGGAGCGCGACAGTGGCGCCGCCGTCGGCGTAACCCCAAACATTTTCTCAAACTTACCACGGTATTTTAATTAGATTCGCCGGCGAGCATAGCGCAGCGAAACTCCTTCAAGAGGTTATAAGATACCTGACGCTCCAGGAAGAGGAACTTCCAAACAGTTTCGAACTACCGTGTCTTCTTGGTCGCGGCCGACGACTGTAAACATGTTTACACATCTTCGTATTTTCCGTCTGCAGCTTTCTCAACGAATTTTGCTATACCCTACCGACTATATCTATACATCTAGGCTATGTGACAAACGCAGTCTTCCGCGACGTAGACATCCAGCTTCCCGGAGCAACTCCTCGGCACTAAATCTCAGCTATTTAACCAAGAGACAATCACCGCACTAACATCCTCATAGGTACGACTTGTCTTTCTGGTGTAAAATTAGTATGCAGCAGGACGACACTAGCGACAACTGGTGGGACATGCGTATATTAAAGTCGTTAATATTTATCGTTTGGCTTTATTAGAAGCACCGTTCACCAGGAGTCTCTGACGCTTTGACCTCCGAGAACTTTTGCCAATCCAGTCTAGTTGGATCCAGAGTACGATTCGTATGACGGGATATGTCGCTGACATTTTCGTTCATAATTTCAGGAATGCAGGTAAGTGAAAATGCATGGGCAGTTATCGAGAGACTTTCGGAAAAATATGGCAAACTTGTTTCAAGTATTAGGAGAGGGAGGCGTAACGATGGCGTCACTGATAATCAGCAATTCATTCAAGCGTGATCCTGCGTGAATGAATATTATTACGTATAGCAGCCTGTAGACTTCAATAAATCATATTTAGCGAGAGATAAAAATTTGGGTACCTCGATGAGTGAGCAATTTGTGGAAACGATTGCGTAACGTCTTTTTTGACGCACTGTATTTTTAAGTCAATTTCATACGTGAATTTAAATGAGGATTTCCAGTGTTCGTTAAAGCGTTTTGTGTATCGCTAGACTATTTCTTGTCCGTATTATTTATATCTTTGTGTAGTAAATTTAAAGATGGTTTCACTATACGGTTTACGACCTGTCGTAAACGACGTATCGAAAATAATGGCGATCAGCATACACGGCTGGATTTGTTGGCTCGATACGTCTTCGATAATTACGGCATTTGGGGCATCGATCTTTCTCAAAGTCATCGAGTCATGTCATAGACATCAGTCTCACAATCAGTTCGTAGGATTACTCGTTGATAAATCGTAATTAAATTTGGATTTTACTATGCTCTGATTTGTAAGATTCATTTACCAAACATTGTCTCACGATTCGCAAACCGCGACGCACTATTACAAAACGCAAAGCTATGTCGGTTTAGAAGTTCGGTGTGATTTTTTGACGGTTCGAAAGTCTAACCAAATGAGGTAACTTTCTATAAAATAACGTAAATATATGGTAAGACGGAAAAATAAAATATATTTAGTATAAAGTCATGCATATGCATACTTCTTAACGTTCTATGCAGCGATACGAATGTCTTGCTAGGGACTTCATCGTTTTCAATTTATCAAAAAAAAAACACACTTCCAACTCATAAACAAACTATAGATAAACTTAAACAAGTCAACTAAATTCGTTGAACAAAGCTGTAGATTATTGTGTCTTTCTATAAATTTACTAGCGAGAAACGGCGCCATCTTGCGGTTGGTTCAGCAACCACTTAAACAATGAATGTCTCGCCTTCGAAATCCACGAATGAAATGAGTAATCGTAATCACGAAAGAGACGTCGGACTGAATCTGCTTTGATATTATTTAAGTTTCTTTCTGCATCTTTTTTCTCCGTCTCTATTAATCTTTCCTTTCGTTTCGTGTCACTCCGTTTGATCGCCGTCTCTCTTTTCTTCTTGTTTACGTATATCATACACGTCATAGCTTTTGCAACGCATTTACAAGTTTTTATAAAATTAGCAGTTTGACTATCATTGCCAAAGTACTGAAAGCTGGTCAAGGTTTACATAATAATTAACTTTAAATAAAGTCTTTAACTTAATGAGGATAGGACTCTTGCTTTATATGTATGTATATGCGCACGAGTTCCATGCAAAGAAAGGAGGAGTCATAAATTAATATTATTATGTACTATATGTACACACTTAGCTATATGTATCCATATATTATTTTACGCCTTGTGTTTAATTCGTAAATGATAATCATTATTCGTTGACTGAACGTACATATGTATTCCAGTAAAAAAAATAGAGGCTATGACGCACGACGCTTTCGCACGTTTCATAAGTACTTTTGGCAAGTTCATGAGAAACGTGAAACTCAATAGGAGTATTTGAGAAATATTAAAAGGATAAATAGCAAGACGGCCATAATTTCTTTTCTTTTGAATGTAGGTAATACGAATACGGGCACTTGATCCCTGGTTGACATTGACCATTTGACTGATCGCCTAATTTCCATTTGTTACGCAATTGATGCAATTAGATACGTCAATCAGCGAGATAATAGGCTATGGAAAGGTTTCGCCCAGAACGTTCCGACGCTCGAGACCCCATGAAAACTTGTTTTTCTAAGGTCTGATATGCATTAACAAACTTTTTAATGCTGCTACGTAAACAATAATGTTCCACTACTTCCGTGTGGTCTTTCGGAAATATTTAATGAGACTGTTCCAGCGGGGAACAACTGCTCGCAGACGGTACCGTGTTATAGACACGACGGTAGACATAGACGGTACCTTGTTATCAGAGAGAAACGAGGCGCCGGCCCTCCGGGAAGCAAGTCAAGTTTAGTAGTACTGCATGCGCCAAATAAACTGCCGCCCGAACATTCGTGACTCGTGCGTATAAATTATCCTGAGCAATTCACCAATAGCATACCTTGTATCAGGTATATGTATGCGGGAAAAGATGCGAGGTCCATGCTCGACGTCATCGTCGAGGAAGACGAGGACAAGCTCGAGTCCTCGCTAAGAATACTCTAAGAGAAGAAAAGAGATGGGGTGGAAAATGGTTGAAAGTTGATGCTACTAGTCTAGGCAGAAGTAAATCCGAGACACCCTTAGACTTCGCTTTCACAAGAATATTCCTCCTCGTTGAGCTCCTCAAGCAGAGTAATCAGTCTCCATCTCGATATAGCGACTACGACGACGACGCTCTAAGTGAATCTAAAGGCTTAGGGCATTGCTCCTCTTCTCTACCTTCTTCTACTCGTTCACTTTTCGTACTGTCTCTGTCCCACCTTCTAGTTTCTCATGATCCGCCTCGTCTCAGGGCTGAGTTACCGCATGCTGGCACAACCACTTTTCTTTGCGTTCCATATTTGCTACCGGCCCTGGAGCTGAGGTTGCTTTCAGATGACTATTACGTAGCGTAAAACTGAAGATCATATGTACCAATGAAGTAGCAGCGTGCGCGACTTAGCCAAGCAAACAGTCAAACAGTCAAACAGTCAAGTTGTCGGTGCTGTTGGCTTCGAGTGGGACACTTACGTTGAATTAGAGTCGGCACTCCAGTAGACATCGCCAGTCTTGCTTGGGTGACATAAGACGTCGTGTAACAAGGCCACGGTCGTAATCTATATAGTCTACAATTTCTCTTATCTTCGCAGCAAGAGAAGCGCGGCTTTCCTACGCAAGTTCTACATTTTTCATAATACGGGCTACCCCCGCCAACCGACCTTTCAAGGAAGGACGAATGTGTCGAGGATGTTACTGTCTTCTTCGTGACTGCTGTGCTTTCGGGAGTGTTTCCACCGATAAGAAGCTTATCTCAGTGGCAAAGGCTAGGGAGAAAAAAATGCTCTCAGTTAATTACAAAATCAAATCTTATTCTACGTGTAATCGGTGATCATCGTCATGTGTAAAAAAGTTAAAGTGAGAAGAGTAACGACGGTGATAGTGGCGTGTGGCTCATGTGCGTCGAAATACCTTACATAGAAAGGAACCCTTTTGCGCCTCCTAGTGAACGGAGTTTGATAAAACAGTCTTCGGATTGCCGTACGTCATCGTTACGTGACAAAGCTTCACCGGCGTGTTGTCGGCGAGTGTCATGTGGTAATTTTTATTTTTCACCACGTGTGCGTCTGTCACAAGTGCAGACTCCGCACCTGCGATTGGTCGATCGTGGAGGCTCGTCAGTGTGTTTAAAAATAAATTAGTGCTCCTTTACCTTCTCTTTTGCGGTTAAATCGAACCGGGCAGTGCACTCGGTGTTCGTAACCGCGCAATTCGCGCTGAGTTTCTGTGACGTGATTCGCGACCAACCTGTGGGACAGTTTTTAACAATCTTTTATGCAGTTTGTCGTGACATTTGACACACGTGTGAAATCGTCGCAGTGTACGGTAAAGACGATTTAAGTCTCTTAATTATATACGTGCCATTCCTGAATGCCAACATAACCTCAAATTCGCGCGTAGGCTAGTGCTCGTTTTTCTGCGTGTCGTGAGTTATTTTTGTAACTGCTCCCATCGCTAATCTTAGGTGGAATTTTGCAAAATATATTGCGACATCGAAAATTTACGATCGACATCCTTAATTTGAATTCAGGGTAAGTCACTCTCTGTATTCTCTGACTGACGTATTATTAGAATAATTGAATAATTTACTTCATCAAGACCACTGTATTTCATACGAATTTTTCCTTTTTGCTATTTATGCGCTTGCTTCAATCTTTGAGTAAGACTGTCATCCTAAAATATAATGATCGACTTATGACTTTTATGGTTTATTTAATGTTTCAGACTTTATATGTCAATATGTACTAGTTCGTAAAGTTAGTTTATATCTTTAATTTGAATGTTCATTCGTGCAAACATGGATGAACTCGTCACAGCATGATTTCAACCCATTAATACATAATAGGTATACTTATAGCTTAGTAGAAATATGGGCATAATAATGCGATTATGTAGGTTGCGTAACATCATTGATAATGAAAGCGAAACATGCAAAATTTGTGATCTATTTTTTATGTTTTTCCTTGAGCATTACTTATTGCTTCTGGAACTGCTCTTTCCATCTATGTTTTTATCATAGATATTTACAGATTTAAAATCACATCAATTATACTAAATGACTTATCTTGACTTCACTGACATGATTCAAATATTAGTTTTCTAGATCAATTTAAAGCATTCTAGGATTCTTTAAAACATCAGCAATTAATAATTGATACCATAAACGATGATCAGATTTATGATTAATCTCTAAGCATAGGAACTTTTTTTTATATCATAGCATCAGATCTGTTTTGATAAAATGAAAGTTAAATTGATGAGTAGCGATACTCGAGGGACTATATATTTTACATCAAATTACTTACATAATAAATTGGTTTTGACTACACAACAAAGATTAAACTTATTTCAATATCATTATCCGAGTTTGGTCTTCACAGGGAAATTTGTGTGGCTTTCAAAGTTTCGATCACAAAGAAACATTAAAGTCCTTTCACTCATTGACTCTTCGTAATAGATCATAATATTGTTTTAAACAAATTAAACAATTATTTAATTGAAACTTTCTTTGTGAAATCAAACAGAGCTTCACGGAGGGTTGGAAAACATTTATTACTGCAAGAAATGTTACCAAGAGGATCATAGAGTGCGATGTCCCGCAGCCTGCCAGATAGAGTGGCAGGGCTCTACTACGCCCACGGCCTATTTTGTTCCTCTCACCCTGTTGCCGTTATATCCTTGGCAATCTCCGTTGTTCTACTATGTTGGTCAGTAATAATCAATAAATTATCATAGTTATACTATCGTTATAAAATACCTTAAATACACTTATCACGTAAACAGTGTTTATTTCCTGTATCATTAATGTAACCTAGCCGGTTCTTCAAAGTGTGTCACGTATCAAGAGAAAACTATGGAAATGATGTTTACAGCTATCCATTGGTAAATCTTCCCATGCCGGGAAACGTACCGCGAACCGTGATCAATCATACCATAGTCCCAGTGAATGCCTCAGAGAGTTCTGCACTTTACGTTCAACAAGTAGTTCTACGAGTAGGGGTCGTACCCTGGTCAGAGGATCTTGCACTTTCCGACGCCTTTAGAGGACCACTTTTTGAAATTTTTAATCTCCTTGAAATAATACGGAACTATCAGGATCCCGAGACGTAAGTGTTTTTTGGACTTGTGAGAGGGCTAAAAAAATGGAAGTATAAAAGACACCAAATTATCATCACCATATCATGTCGTTTACTAGGCTAAAAACTCTTGGACAAGTTTGCCTACATATAGAGGCTGTCAAGAGAAGAAATGCAAAAAAGTCAGATGTCTTACCAGAATATAATTGTTTGGTGTTGTCACCGGCTAATCTCTGGCAGCAAAGTATTGAGATGTTTAATCAGGATACCAATCTTATTGGCACTGTCTTCTCTTATCAGGTATATACGCAGTTCTAGACTTTTTTTAAATATCAACGATCAATGATGCCGGCTAGACTGTTGAATCTTTGAAAAATAATTCTATTAATAATAGGACGTTTATTCAATTCTTTCACTCTTGCATAGAACCTTCAACGAGGCAAGATAAGTTTGGCAGAAATGATGTTCGGCATGAATCTAAAAGAAACGGGAGTGAAGAGATATCCAGTCCGCGTAAGGCAACGAATTTTGCAATATGCCGTGACAATTTTTTTAAAAGAGTACGACCCTCGGTAAGTGAACTAAATAAAAATTCTTGAAAATACATTATCCGCTCATCAAAGACTAAAAGATAACGCGGACTTGCTGAAGTGGTTTCTTCTATACTTGTTTTCTACGAAATATTTGCAACTCCTTCAGAGAGCAAGTTGAATAGCAAACAAACCCTAGTCCTCGCCTTTAAGCTTTGAGTTATATAATAAATTCTTTTTCAGATTTGTCAAAGGACTAAGAAATCGACTGACGACGTATTATCCGCTCCATCAATCGGAAGAAAAAAATTCTTCCTACGTCATACCCACCGACGAAACTCTGCATGTCTTTTATCCTGGGGAATTTAATTATAGCGACTTGTTTCCTTTGACCATGACGTTCTTCGCTCTCTTTTTTTATGTATACTTTTCGGTTCGTAAAATAGAGCTTGTCAAATCAAAAATTGGAATGGCATTCAGTGCAAGCGTTACAGTAGTTGCGTCACTTTCCATGAGCGTAGGTCTCTGCTTTTTTTTCGGACTGACGCTCAGTCTGAGCGGAAAGGACGTTTTTCCGTACCTGGTGGTCATCGTCGGTCTTGAGAACGTCTTAGTGCTCACCAAGAGTGTCGTGAGCACTCCAGCCCACTTGGATGTTAAAATTCGCGTAGCGCAAGGATTATCCAAAGAGGGATGGTCGATCACTAAGAATTTATTAACCGAAGTCACGATATTGACGATTGGCCTTTTTACCTTTGTACCTGCAATCCAGGAGTTTTGCATCTTTGCTATCGTCGGACTCCTGAATGACTTTTTCCTTCAGATGGTCTTCTTCTCGACCATCCTCGCGATTGACATCAGAAGGATGGAATTGTCAAGTGAAAACTCAAAATTTCACGCGTCGAATATTCCCGGATCACGCAAGCAACAATTCACCACAACGATTTCAAACAAAAAGCCTAATATTTTTCGATCCAAGTCGCATCCAAGATTAAACGGAATATCGACTGGTCCTACCAACGTCATTGCTCCTAACACGCAAAACACTCCCACCTTGACGAAGATTCCAAAACGATTGAGGCTTGTCCACTTTTGGGCGAGAACGAGAATCTTTCAAAGAGCCTTCATGGTCTGGATGGTCGTCTGGATCAGCGTGATCATTTATAATTCCGGAATCATCGAACACGTCATTCACCTTAGCGATACGCTCAAAACAGATTCAGACATTGATGGATACACCATAGACAGGCCGCAGACAGTAAACAATTATATCGAGTTGAATACGATGAAGCCTGTCCTTACGTCGACCTCAACTGTTTCACCAAATCATTTGAAAGAGCAGGTAATCACGCGAGTAATTTAAATATTATAGTTTCTTATTATCACTATTTAATAGTTTTCTTTAGTTCATTCATAATGATACTTCATTAACATTCCAAGAAGTTTGAACTTTGATACGTATTAACTGCGTTCTCTTTTTCTTTAAGGATCCATTCTCGAATAATATTACAGAAGAATTGAATAAATTGAGACCCGTTGACTTTCCGCCATGGAACCGCTTATCCCTTTATCATTGGTCATCCATATTGTCAATGTACAATATTTCATTGGCCGATGAACAAATAACGATACTTCCCACGATAAAATTATCGCACGCAATCAGTCCTCAGCTGGTCAGGCAAATCAGCAATCCAAATGACGTGCAGGAATTTCAATGGCAGAGCTTCGCGACTGCCGCCCTTGACCCATTGGATTTTTTAGGTGAGCAAGCGATTCACGTAAGCGGAAGTTGCTGGGTATACAGTAATATAACTTTATAAATACTAATTTATTCTAGAAGAATCTAGTCCATTCTTAATTTCTTGAATCATTACTTTTCCTTAACCAACTAAACATTGCCTATCGGTTATACTGCTATATTCTACTCGTATTTTAGACATGGAGTTGCCAACAAGATCTGAAGGTCGAGGTTTCAACACGGATGCACCTTTTGTACCATCCAGTCCCATGGAGATATTCTTTGCTGCTTTACTGTGTCTAGTCAGCGTAATAGTAGTCGCGTACACTATGGTCGTCCTGTACCGTTGTATTTGTTCAAGAAATTACGCGGAATGGCGCGCCAGTTGGTATCAGCAGGAAAAGTCTCAGGATTCGGTGACGCAGTTAGTGATGGAAGCGGTGCCATTGGTTTTGGAGGGTCATACTCAAGAGGTCGAGTGCATCGCTACTGATGGGAATACGATAGCTAGTACCTGCCTGGCTGGTCACATCCGGGTTTGGGATTCAACATCCGGAGAACAATTGGCTCACATTGACAGAAAACACTTCTTCAGCAGCCCAAGAAAGGATCTTATGCGTCCAGTTCCTGATCCTGATGAACTTATGTCTGATTATGAAAGTGGTTCTCCACCTTCCAGAGGAGAAATGGAAGCCGCCACGTCACTTGGGTTTTATTCAGCCTCATCTAATGTTCATGCAAGGAAAGTGTCACCCACTTTGTATGCACACTGCAGGGGCGACACTAGCGGTATAAATAAGAGGCACTCTATGGAAAATTCTTTGGATTACGATTATCAAATAAACGAATTCCCATCGGATAAGCAAAAGTTGGTTCGACGAAGTTTGGATCAGAGTTTTGAATTCCCTGATTTGAAACCAGTGATCAATACCAAATTTTCGACGATGAAGTATTCGCCCACTCAGGCAAATTACGAGCAAGGTTTTGAATTTGGTGAACGATTCAAACAACTGTTTAACGAACATAGAAACGAAGAATTGGATAAGTGTGAAAGCGCCGAGCAGCTCGTTTCCTGTCCTGGTAGATTAAATAAAAACGATTTAATGGACAGCATGACGTCTTTGAGTACAGATAGAACGATGCAAATAGCACAAAATATATCGCCTATATGGTGCATCGATTATCAGGAAAATCTAATTGTTGTGGGCTGTGCCAATGGAAGTTTAGAATTTTGGGAGGGTACTACAGGTCGATTTAAGGTTTGCTATTTTCATCTCTACAAAGAAGCAAACGTCAGCGGATATGGAGTAAGAATGGGAATGTCTTTTTTTCTAGTGTTTATTCGAGGACGGTTCTGGACTAGGAATCTCAGCAGTGAAATTTGTGGGTAACAGAGTAATAGCTGCCAAATTGAACGGGTCCGTAGACTTTCTACAACTGGAAAGTTACAGCGAAGGTCAACAGATTGATTGGGGCTTCACGTCATACAGACGAAGTAAGTCAATGACAATGACAGCAGCAATTGCTGATTTCTTTTAAATTTAAAGAGATTTAACGCAAGTTAAATGCATGAACTCAATTGCCTATTATAGCACATGTCAGGACAGGCAGTGCAGGATCACCAATGGATGTAAACAACATAATGCAACCCGAAGAAGACTTGCGTTGTATGAAAATAGCATCACACAGAGCTCATCAGCAACCTATAACTGTCCTCGATAGCGAGGGTGGTCGCGTTCTGACAGGAAGTCAGGATCACACGCTTAAAGTGTACAGGTAATGAAACTCTCTAAAAAAAAGTATAAAATGATATCATTTCAGTTTCATTGAATTCATCTATTCAGGTTAGAGGATCAACTTCCCTTGTACACGTTACATGGGCATTGCGGCCCGATATCCTGTCTGTTCATTGACAGGGTCAGTCCCATGACCTCTGGGAGTGGATCTCAAGATGGACTGCTATGCGTCTGGGACCTTCTTACTGGTAAATTCATTAGCCTAGACTCCCATACAGTCCTTGATGATTCAATTATAACTTGTTTACGTTCTCCTTGTGGTGGTAATGCTGCGTTACAGGAACGTGCATGTATAGTATCCAGGCGCACGACGGCGCGGTCGCAGCCATAACCTGTTCGGCCTCCTACGTAATCAGTATCGGTGCCGACGAGAGGTTATGTGTCTGGGAACGATTTCAAGGTCATTTATTACATGCCCTTCCAGCACACAGAGCAGCCTACAGTCCACAGTTGGTTATGCTGACGCATCATCTACTCATCACTAGCAATCAGGTAATGAATCATTTTATAAAGATTAATAAGCTTTTATAAATTATCTATTCCGAGCTTGTTCTTCTCCTCCATTTCCAGGGATCTCTGGTGGTGTGGGATGTCAGGACGGGTGATCCCGTACGAGAAGTAACCTTGGGACACAAAGACAGTTGCATCTTCGTGAAACAAATGCTCGCCCTGCGGGACAGTGTCGTTTGCGATTTTGGCCGACAGCTAAGAATAGTCAGATTTCCATTGGTCTCCGACAAACTTGACTAAACTTTGCGGTGAGCCTGTACATAGCGGATTTTATTTATTAAAATCGAAGTCTGCTCGATTCGATGCCGTTTAAGATAACGATATAAAGCGGCATCGACTCGTAACCTTTTTATACTTGTTTTATCCGAATGTTAGATGTACTTTGCTAGCTGTTTGTCAAAGAGCTGCCGTGGCCTCTTTGAAAAATTCTATCCCGACCTACGTGCCCGTAAGGGAATACGACGATGCCACAGTTCAATCGATACAGTTAATTAATTAGAGGTCGACGCGATGACTCTTTTTACAACACGGTCATGATTTTCAAGAAAGCAGAATGCATTTGCCAGGTTTCAAGTACCACCTGTAAGCTAGAGTAGTTGTGCAGTGAACACCGTAATGGTACACCAGGTAATAGCGACATCGTTGTCACTCGCACGCAAATGTCACGTAACAGTCGTTCTGTTTATACGACGTGAAGTAGACTGTTAATTTTTATAAAGATTGTTAGATCAATCACAGTTCAATCGAGTCACCTAATCGATTCCGATGTGAAAAAAAATTGAAAATCATTGACTTTGTACCGCGGAGATTAGACTATTTTGTCATTATACGTATAAGTATAAGACTTAAGGGATAATGCATCAACCTTATCATTTAATTGTACAAAGTGATGAAGCAACAGGTGCCTTCCTTGGTATCAGTTTGATAGAAACATTTCTGAGGCAGCATTAACGAATTCGCTACCTCCTAGAAGATATCCAATCGTTCTGTAATATTCATTCATCATATACGCTAGATTATATTCTTTATACTATTTTTTTTGTGCAATTGGCTGTGTCATGTATTAACTCGAGAGGCTTCATATTTGATGTTACAATGACGTGTTAGAATTTCCTGAGAATAGAACAGTGGGGTTGATTATATTATTTGTCTCGATATCCTGCGAGGTTAAGATACGTAAAAGCATTAGCCAAAACCGGTGCTGTTCTTTAAAGTGATAGAGCTAATCATTCTAGGATCTTTGAACTCGGAACCAACGAAGCGCAAGAGACTTTTAATTGCAGTTTGAAATCTTAAGAGAGAAATTTCGTGTCCTGCTCTATCTTTTTAATGGCGTATTAACGTATAAACAGTTGGAACAGAATATCAGACTCTGTTCTGGGTTATCAAAAATTTCACTGTACGTTTTTCTCTAGCTTTTATTTTTCAATTCACGTCCATATAAATAGAGCAATGGAAAACCGTTGTATGTCCAACAGTGCCTTTTTAAACAATCAAGTCGTAGATCTTTATTGTTCCTCCAGGCGATCGATCATCCTTATGCTGCGTTTACACTGAAAAACGATTATCGACAGTTTTCCTATCTTTTAGGGAAAATTAAAAAAGGACAGTATTCTCTGAGAGTACTGTCACTCGCTGACGAACTGGCAAGAAAGATACAAGACAGTCGATAATTATTTTCTTTCCAAGTATAAATGTAAATTTTGAATTCAAATCTTTTTGAACGATGCGCGTCATTCTAAATCAAAGGAGATGATGTCGAATTCTCCACTCATGTCACCTAGTGGTTTTATGAAATTTAAATCTTGGCTCAAGAAAATTCATTCACGTAATACGACTTAAAGGTATGAGTCATCCTAAGATAAAAAATAATTATCCAGGGAAGAAACGATTGTCGGAGTAACATTAATTTCATTCGCGATATCGATAAGATGATGGTCTCTCATAATTATGTTGCTGGCGACCCCCTGTCCCCCCCCCTTTCCCTCTCCCACGTATCCTTCTCTTCCAGTAACGTTCGGTTTAGATTAATCTAATTAACTCTACCGTAGCACGCTCTTTGCCTTGTAAAAGCGCTATTTAGTTGTAATTATCTATATAGGAGTATATTGTATATGTATATTTTCATAAGAGAAATGTCATTCAAAGCGATCGAGCGCGAATCCTATTTTGATAGAGTAAAAGGGGGAAAAAATGAGAATAAAAGTCCTTTACGAGTTACTGTTAAGGTCGCCGCATAGAAAGCTTAGAATCTTTAGCTTTTACATATATTTATAAGTCGTTGAGCGGGATGAGCGAAAATTTCAAAAAAAAAAAGGAAGGTAAAAGAGAAAAAAGCGCATATAATGTCGAGCACATAAATACATATTGTACGTATACTATATAGTTTATAACAGACAAGAGGTTATCGTACAAAAAAAGTTGCATCTATGTAATTATCAAGAAAATTGGGCATTTTGTTATTCGTCGGTTATCTATTTTAGGAGAAAATTTTTTCGTTGGCTCCACGATTCCTCGTCTTATCGAGGCAGGTGGATGTGTACTAGCCTTAAGGAGTAATATTGGGATGTAAAGAAAGATAAAGAATTTAAAAATTAGAGATGCCGGAGGGGTTAACAAAGTGAAAAGTAGAAGGAAAGAAAGGTTCAACTTTAGACTGAATAACTTAAAAAATTTTGTACTAACGAATTTTATTTTCTGACATTCTTGTTAGAAGCGAAGAAAGGGAGTCGCGCCAGCGACAATTTCAAGTCGGGCCACGGAGATAGAGTTATATTTTTCTGAACCAAAGTTATACACGCTAATGGATCGTACTCAGAGTATCAGAGGTCAAAGGGCAGGAGGATATATGCACCTAGTGACAGGGAATATTAAAATAAAGAAAAATAAATAAATAAACGCTTCTAAACAAGGCCATTGACTGGCTACAAATAACATGTGTGTCGAAAAAGCTGCGTGATTTTTATATTTATTTAATTTAATTAGGATAAGTATGTTTTATGCTAGAATCCATCGTTCTTAATAAATTATCATGTTTAATACTCGATGCTTATTGCTACTCGACGATGCCAATGATCGCAATTCTTTATTTATAAGTTCCTAAAGCTCTTTTTTTCTGTAAAGCCGTCGACAGTCTGGAAAATCTTCTTAGCGACGATCACAATGAAAACACTTGTCACTTATCATCCATGATAATATCTGCATTTGCATTTGACGTCATAGCGTGTTTGTCTTATACTAATAATGATATAGGTATTCTCGAAGATTATTCTTAAACAAATTTTTTTTTTGTAATTAATCTTTATTTTCTTCGTACACATTTTCTTTCAAGGCTTCTCGCGGTCTGACTTTTTTTATTTAAATCCGGAGGCTTCCGAATGGATGCTGCGTCTAGTTTTAACGTATGGCCGACGTTTCGCAAATGTTAATCTGCATCGTCAGGGTTGAGAAGCTCCGATATCGATATTCCGTATAAATTATCGATCACGCCGTCCAGTCTTTGAATTCGTGTTGCACTTTTTTTTTTGAGAGAAAATAATCGCCTTTGAAAAAATTTAATATGTACTTGCTACCATCTGGTTTGCTTTTGTCTGCGACATATGGATAAAGTCATTCCATGTGACATTTGCACAGACAATGCTGCCTGTATGTGACGTACTAATTAATGTCGTGTTAAAGACATCCGTGGGTCGTGGGTGAATGTAACACTTTGCGGATGAATGAGTAATAATTTTTTTAATATGCATGTAAAAGTCACACCAGTTTTTTGTCTTTTACTAAATTTTTTTTATAGAACTTTTCAATGTTTTCCGGATTTATCAGGGTTGGATATTATGTCCCATTAAAATCCAGGAAACGACATTCGCGCGGCCATTTGCCTGGGAATTCAATTAACGAGGATTTACATGCATTGGCTTAATTTATTTATAGTATCAATTTCAATGAATTCAATGCACTGTTTCGACGATAAAGGGAAAATACAGTGTATATATATGTTAATGACATGTCGATGAAACGTCAGGCGTTATCAAAACTGTCTCCAATAACTGTATTATGAACTTCATAAAAAATGCTGTTTATTTAATTAAAATCTGACATATCTACAAGAGTATCAAAGTCATTAAGATTTTTTTTAAATAATCAATAATTGATTCTTAGGGTCGAGTTCACAGACAGTTTATTGCTTGAGCTCAATTCAATCGACCGATTAGCCAATCGGATACCTGCAATTTTTTAGATAAATCCAGTTTAAACAATGAACCCTGCTTGTGAAACTGGACTTTAAAGTTTCTGACCGACCAATCGATTAAACTGATACTATTTATACTTTTGTTATGGACCGATAAATTAATTACTCTGTACATTATGCTCTGATATATGCTGTAAATTTGCAGCGTATGCAAATTAATTAACTTTCAATTGACATGATTAAAAAAAATTATCAGCTTTATCTGCGTGCAATAAAGTAACGTGTTTTCAATTTTGTCAAGTAGAAACGGGGAAGGGAGTGGAAAATTTCGCGATGAAAGAATTATTGACGACAGATCAAGAGTTATACTCCTCTGTGATTAAAAATACATTTCAATATACTGATTGTTCGAAATCGCATTTTTTGAATTTTTGAAAAAAATATATTTAATTACTAAAATTTATTTTATAACGAGAAACAAGTATTTTGGATTTGAGATCAAACATATTGGCTAAGTCCTTTAAGGTTTAGCTTTACGTATTTTGAATACTCGGTTACTACGTAGATTTCTACTTTATCGACTGTTGACTTTTTCCAAGGTTCCAATATTAGTATCACAATTATTTATGCTTAATTACCGACAAATTGAAGTTTAGCTATACATTGTTTGGCTTTTCCCACCAATGATCGAAAGCTGCTCTTCCGCTGGTTAGACTATTGACACTCTGGTGCTAAGGAATTGTTACGTAAATATCTTATCGATAAGGATGATCTTAATATCGAAAAAATGTATTTTTTTAAGAAATATAGACGAACTGCGAAGTTAATCCACCGACAATCTGTTAAAGTCTGGAATTATACGAGAAATTATTTTTCTACTTATATCGATCTCTCTATCATTTTACGACTCGTTGAATTTTTTTCATTTTACAAATCTTTTGTCGGCTTCGCAACTGAATAAACTTCTAACCCAATTTTGTATACGTCGATAAGACGTACGTAAAAAAAAAAAGTAAACACACGCGCGAGCTCTTTTCATTTTTAATAGATTAAAATATAAGTTGCAAGCGTTACGCAAAGCGAAGATAAAGTAGAGATGAAAGATACACGATTATTTATAACACAGCAGACATATCGCGGGGTTAAAAGCGTGATTAGAATTTAGAAAGATGAAAAGAAAAATATTTAATTGACCAAAAATATTTCAAAAATTTTTTATCAGGTTTCATACATCGTTGTGACCATTAACGTCCAATTGACTTTTCAAGGAAATTGTCATTATAAATTTTGTTTTGAAATACAAAATGAACAAGCACGATGCTGTTCCTGTAGAACTTTATACGAATTATCGCTATGGGCTAATTGGATGCTGGAAAAATTGTTTAATAAAAATAAAATTTGTTAATAATTAATGTGACTTATTCACCAACGATACCTATATGCTAAAGGACGATGCGAAACTTGCTAAATATTATTATAAAATAACTTTTTTGACAATTTTATCGAGTGTCCTAAAATTAAATATTGCCAGGCTGATCAATTAATGTGACGATTAGATCTCCGATTGTCACCAATTTTCAAGAAATAAATAACCGATATGAGACCGGATTAAAGATCGTCTGTACTCTTGTATCTTCTTTCTATGTAACAATGAGAGGGGGAATAGAGAGTACGAGGAGGGAGAAACTGAAAGTAACGAAACATTGCGGCTTTGTAACTTGGACAAGTTTCTCAGTCGATTCGTACTGCTTGGAAAAAGTTGACACGTATAAAACTTCAGGACTTTTATGAAAATTACACGTGCTCTTTTTTTTCAATTTCGAACTTTGTCCGATGGACAAATCCTAATGACGCACGTTACTTTTTACAAAATTTATTATCACGGTGTTGACATTAAAATCGTGAGAAATGTGTGATTTTCGAAAGTAAAGAAAATTTGTGTCACGTGTCTCTTTCTTTTAATTTTTTTTTCATTTTGGGCAAGTTCTCATGGCTCTCGAACAAATTCCAGATGACGTCAACAGGTATGACTTTGTAATAAAGTCAGTATAATTATCTATACTGCATAAAGTTTCACTTTCACTCGTGGTCCAGAATTTTCCGCGTTTAAGAAAATTATTATTTTTATTTATTATCGCTCGTGAGCGTTCACAAATTTGATACTAGCTGATCGAACTTAGTTAATTAAATTTTTCAATTTCCTCCTGCGATATTGCTTGCTATTTTCCTCAATCGCAGGAAAATTCCAAATGGACGGTCAAACTTTTTTTTAGATTTATAAAGAAAAGACGCGATTTTTTTTATTGCACGAAAAAATTATTTAGTTATAAAGATTGCCTGTATAATTTTCCAAAATTTTTATTTAATTTTTACTGGAGCATTAATTATCAAATTTTTTACTCTCCGGGGGGCCACCTCGTCAATTGCAATTTTAATTAGAAAATATTTTTATCGCTTTTCGTCTAGACGTTCAGGATACGTTTTTGGCATTTATTAATGACTGACAAAAATACAAAAATCGCATTAAATATTATTCGTATAAAAAAACGTCTCGTTTTCGGATTTGAAGCTGAATAATTAGGTAAACTTCACTTTTTACACTGTCTTATCTCACTTCTCCTACACCGCCATACTACTTGACACGTTATTCCGGTGCAACTGCACTTTTGTCATATGAAATAAATTTCACGAGGTACGTAACATATGTGACTATTTGAACCGGAAGTAAAGAATCATGTAATCATTACTTCATGAGGGACTTCCTATATTCATACAGGTGTCGTTTTCGCAGAACTCATTCTTCTGAGCTGTGTTTGTTTTATAACGTGTTTTTTTCTTTTATTACGCAATTCACATAATTTAGCGTAAATAGATGTATTCGTGGAAAATTGATATACGAAGAGAGTATAACAAGTAGAGTTAATAATTTCTGATAAAATAACATGGACCGTGCATGTACCAATTCACAATAAATCTGAATCACCAAAATATCCATGGAAATTGGTTATACGATTTTACATATTGGATTAATTTATGGAGCGAAAAGCATTGAAATTACCATTAAATTATCGATAAAATATAATCATAATTTTGTTCACGCTCTTGCAGTACATTTAATTATTATTTACTGATAAAGAGCTTTTCGACGCGCGTGCTCTAAAATTGTGTTTGTATATATTCCATAAATGTGCTTTCATATATTTTCTACTGTCAATTTCTAAATGATCTAGTGCAAGACTTTCAAAATTTGGAAAAGAACGGTAATTTTGAACTCATACCAACCCTTGGTGAAAGTATTGATTGGGTTGAACATGTATAAAAGAGGATCAATGAACTATAATTATATATATATATATTAGCGAATAACAGATGGTAGAAAATTAAAATTTCACTCATTACAATTCATTACACTCAAACGTTTTTATCATCTAATAATTATCCGTTAATACAATTTGTATTTGATATTAGATTCAAAGTTTCAAATGCAATCTCCATACCATAGCTATTGTATTATATCTCAGAGTCCTACATTATAATTACAAATAATCATTATATAAAATTTTGACTTTGAATTTTTAACGAGCAACATAGGCTTTATTTAATCCCAATTTGTCAATAATGATCTATCAGACAAGTTGATAAACCAAATTTAGATAAGAATATTCCATTTTACTGCTTTGCATATTTCAAGCAGGAAAAGTCTGCTAAATAAATTGGTAGTCCTGAATATATATTAAATTAGTATATACTATAAATACTTCTAAAAAATTTAATCAGTCATAATCATACCATTAAATTCTTATTCGCAAATAAAATAGATCTTATCGATATAATTACACTTAATGTCAACTGTGATCTGAAGAATTATGATACAAATTGATAAAATAGTCTAGTACACAGGAGATCTTATCCAATCTAATTTTTGAATTATAACCAGATAAGACGCTCTTTCGTCTACAATCCTTTAGCATGCAACTAAGATAATAACAGTTTCTATGAATAATGTAAATTATAAAAAAATAGGACGCGAATGTCTCGGCGATTATTGCATTCGGAGGACATTTTCTTCGGATCAGATAAAACATCGAACTGTGTCACGACTTGGTTAGTTGCCTCACGTGGATGTCTCGTCCCGTGGAAAGATTTTTAAGAATCGACTATAAAACGACAGCTTTACCAGGTGAATCCAATAAGATTAAAATATTATCATTTTTATAATCGTATACTGCGTCTCGACTAAATCGTCTGTATTACCATTATAATCCCCGAAAAACGAGGCAGACTGCCTCGTGACATATATTTATGGACAGCTTAACAATAATAAGAATTATTTCCGTACCGATTTCATACTGTCTACGAGATATCAAATATTCGCGATAAAGACGAGCGAAATAGATAACGACATCTTTTTATACAAATTTCTACTATAATATCAATAGTACAATGTCGATTAAAATTATTATAATTTTATGAATTACTTTTATAACTGCTATCAATTAATTCTACATAATTTTTGTTCTGTCTAATCGCCAAGCTCGCTTTTTTTTTAATAAAAAGTTTACTATCAGAAAGCTCAGTGAACTCTATTCGTAGCAGAAGTGAACGTCTCGTTGTCATGGTCAAACTTCACAGTACTGAAATAATAGTCTTAAGCCAAGGCAAATAATTACATCCCACAGGTTATATTCCTTGCAGGTTATTTATTGCGAACGTACCCTAATACCAGTGACTTGTATTCTTATGTAATCTCTATTCAGTGCTTCGTAGTATCTCGAATCCATAGTATATACAGAGTGAAGCATTCAAATCGAGACTGTCAAATAACTTAAGAACAAGGTCTTATATAAAAAAATGTTTGATAAAAAAGTTTTATGGGTTTAAAAGGGGCAACGGAAGGGCTTACTTTAATTAAAACCCTCCATCAATAAAATTAAACTAGGCCATTTTATTGGCCCCTTAAATCCATAAAATTTTTTTCTCAAACAACTTTTCAAATACGACCTTATTTTTAAGTTATTTGACAGTTTCGATTTAAATGTTTCACCCTGTATATCAGTGTCTGTACTCTGCATGCGACAGGTGACTACGGTAGTCATACGTGTGTATATACAATGAATTAAGGTCTCTGAACCGGCCGGTCTACTTTTTATAGTCTCTATAAACCATATCCGTCTGTGATTTGCACTACCATATCGTATCGATTGAGGACGTTCAATTATACGAAATGAAAAATGATTACTGGAAGTGAAAGGATTCGCTTAACTCACTAGAAAGATTCAGAGAAAAGCACGAGCAAATATCTTATGATTATATCTTCGTGTTATTATATTATTTTTGGATTAAACGAGACGCCAGGAATAATTTTACAGAATTTCATGTTACAGTAATTATACCCTAATCTCGCTGAGTTTCCATAAAATCAATTTTTATATTTGATCTTGAGTGTCTGTTCTATTCCAATAATTTCTACTGGGATTATCAATACAGACTAAGTGAATTGCATATGTTATCTCGAAGCTGTGGTTTAGTTAATTAAATTTTTATAGAATTACCAGTTTAATGATTTTTTTCGAATTTCGAAAATTACGTTTTAATCTTTATACTGCAATTTAATAGGATATTTACGTAACTACTGAAGTTTTAAAGCTAATAGTCACTTAAGTATGGACTTGACAAGGTCTGCGGCCAGTCTTCATATAATTTAAAGACAGATAATAACGTTGAAAGTTGTGGCTACGAGTCAGATAGATACTGTGCTCGAGGTCGCTTTTAAATTTCATATGGCAACGACTCAGACCGAACAATGAATAATTTTTAATTTCATCTTTGTATCTACGAATTGAACCGTAGACTTAAAACTAAAAATTCTTATGCGGAAGGTAACGTTCTCTAAACTGGAATCACCTGTGATGATATATTTACTACTTTGACTGGATACTTGTGTGCAGATATTTTTAAGATATCCTCAATCTGTTTGTACAAAAAATACAATATGCCGTAACTCTCCAAGGATTTTTGTTACATAACTAAATACACACTATATACATTTAATGTCAGTATACTGTAGCTAGGAGAAAATGAACTCTCAAGATAAAGTCGTTATAGCGAACGCACTATATAATATTGCATAAAATTGATTACATTAGAGATATTGATTATCGAGTAAAATAAAAAAGAATTAAGAAGATCAAAACGTAATTTATGAAGAGCAAACAGCTTTTCGTTATATAAACGAAGGTTATAACAAACTAAAATAGAATAATTATATTATTTCTATTTATCAATTTCCAGTAACATTGAGAAAACTTTACCGGCCGAGCAGAACGGAAATGCGGAAGTACAGGCTGTTTCTAAATTGCGGGAGTCAATTCCACAAGTTTGTGCTGTAAGTGCGAAGAATCTCTTGCTAATCACTTTTGGATCGACTCTCGGCTTCTCGACGATCCTCATCCCGGAATTGCAAAAAGACGATTCCGATATACAGGTCAACGAGGAACAACTTTCATGGATCAGTATGTATAACACTGGAAAAAAAAAGAAATCTTTTAACATTCTTATCCCATTATTTATTTATTCTTAACATTACTATACAGGCAGCATCAATCTAATTCTCGTGCCAGTTGGTTGCATATTCAGCGGTCCGATCTCCCAATTTTTTGGAAGACGAAAAACTATGATGATCTCTACCGTGCCGTTTGTTATTGCCTGGTTATTATTTCACTATGCTACCAATCCTACGACACTGCTCATCGCTTTATGTCTGACCGGAATCACTGGTGGTTTAATCGAAGCACCTGTACTGACGTATGTAGCGGAAATTACACAACCTCACGTCCGGGGAATGTTGTCCGCCACCTCGACAACGTCCATCATCCTGGGAGTATTTACACAAATGGTAGCAGGAAGTATGACTGGTTGGAGAACAGTGGCTCTTATCAATACAGCTTATCCAGTTTTGTGCTTTGCTGCTCTGTGTCTTGTACCAGAGAGTCCTTACTGGTTAGCCGGTACTTATCAATTGGTCACAGCAATACCTGATCATTATGAAATTGATAAAGATTTTTTATACGTTATTTTGTATTTATCCAAAGGCAAAGGTCGTCTTCAGAGTGCGGAACGTGCCCTCTGCTGGCTACGGGGATGGGTGACACCACTCCACGTACGAAAAGAATTCCAGGCACTTTATAAATCGATGTCCAAACCTGCGGGAAAAGAATCCGAAGGAACAATTAAAGAGAAACCTTGGATAGGATACACCAAACGCACGTTCTATCTACCTTTTACGTTGATGATCGTGGCCTTCTTCATTGCTGCCTTCGGCGGGGTTCACAGTCTGCAAACTTATGCTATTGTCATATTTACCAATTTGAATGTCCCCATCGATAAGAACAAGGCTGCTGTGTTCCTTGGGGTCGCTGAACTTGTGGGGACGCTCATATGTATATCTGCTATTCACTTCACTGGAAAACGAAAACTTTCTTTACTATCTACTGTTGGTACGGGTCTTGGATTTTTTGGCACTGCCGTTTACGCATATTTGATAGACGTAGAGAAATTGAATGGCGAAAAATATACTTGGGTTCCAATGATTCTACTGATCGGGGTTGCGTTCATGTCACATGTGGGCATTAAACTTCTACCTTGGATTCTCATTGGAGAAGTTTTTCCTGGACAGGTTTGTCATATGTTTTATTTATTCTTTATGGAGATCAATCTCGAAGAACATTTTTAGAGCAAAGGTTGAGCTTTTTGAATTTTTTTTTTCCTTTAGGTGAGAAGTGGAGCTTCCGGTGCTGCTAGTACCTTTGCATACATCTTTCATTTCATTGTCAATAAAATATTCTTCTATATGAATGAAGGCATCACGCTTGCTGGCACCTTTTGGTTTTACGCGAGTGTTAATCTTTTGGGTACTGTTGTACTGTACTTTATACTACCAGAAACGGAAGGTAGAACACTTCAAGAGATCGAGAATCATTATGCTGGTATTCACGATTTGAAGGACAAACCAAAAAAGGATAAAGTGCCATTTAAGGAACAATGGACGGCAACTAATCCCATTCCCATCAATGACGATATTGAAAGCAAACTTTGAGTTTCTTAAACTTCCAAGCAGTTTGAAGCTCGTAGTATAAATTTGCATAAATTTCATCCCTTATTTTGAACGTGATAAATATTTGTTGATAAGTAATGCATCGAGTGTTATTTGAAAATTTAATTTAAGTGTTTTTTAAATCAGATCATCAACGTGGTCTTGCGAATGACAAGCTAGGTATTTTACGATTGTAACATATTTTCTTACATTTGTCACAGAGTTTATTTATTGTAAGAATATAATCTGGAATATTGGATAGCGCTCAAGACATAATGATATTACGTAATCTTTTAATAAATTCATTGATTTCCACAATCACCATTATCGACCAGATACATTAAAACATTTCGACTATGCGTTTCCTGGTGTGGCATTTTTTTTGTACAAATGAACAAAACCTTATAAATACGATAGTTTGACTTTCAAGGTAAAAAAAATTAGAAAATCCACCGAAACAATATTTCAGGTGAATCATTGTAAATAAGAGCAACAGTACATGTAGATTTTGTAAAATTATTTTAAACTAGAGCAATAAAGTTTTAACCAAAATAATGGAACTAATAATCTAATATATAGTTGCTTTCTTAGTCTAAAATTTATTCTTAAAATTCAACATAAACAGTTACTAATTTACAAGAAACGGACGGCCTTTTTTATTTAGGTTTGAAATCTAAAATTCTTGGTAAGAAGTTTCACAGATGAGTGACTCGTGGAGTCTTCAAAAGACTTGGCCGAATCTCGTGCCAGGTTTAGACAACCGGTGGTACAGGCAAACGACCGACCGAGACTCTTTACCCGATTTAAAATTAATGCGAAACGGCTAGAAATAATGCTTTGCAATTTGTAGAGATTTCTCATGACGTAATAAGATGGTCAATGTGCGAAAAATTTTGTTGGAATGCTTGTAATGTTCATAGTTTTAGGGCGCACGCTATGATCTCTTTCCTTTTATTATTCTACACAGTTACTTTCATTGTGCATGTTCCCTTTAGCCTAGGTAGATCTGTATATTTAAACTTTTCAGAAACTCTAAAAAGTGATGAAATCGTTTTCTATACAAATAAAAAGCTACAATATCAAAACAGAAAGTACGATACCAATTATCCCTTTTCCTATTCTTCCGTCTGGTAGCGTCGCTTATCCAACCAGCTGACTCTGTTTCTTTTCAGTCTCCACAACACACTGCTTCTTTCGTATTTTCTCGGCAAATCCTCTCAATAGATTATTCTGCGTCACTATTAAATATTCGAGTATGCAATATCATATATTACACTCATATAAATTCACATTTCTCCCGATTTAAATTCAATCTCGACGGATTTTTCCGACAGTAGAAATAGTGATGGTGCTCCTTGAAGGGACCAAATGAAACTAAACAAAAAGGCTGTTAGGTTCATTATACGATTCTCAACAACTGCATAATGTCCAAAAAAAATTAATTAGCATTCAAATAATTATTCAATTACAAATGTGCTAGCATTTCTTACATATAATATTGTCAAAGAACAGCATTCGGCTTCACAAGAGTGCGCTAACGAGAAATATTTCAAAATGGCCGTTTAATTAAGGCGCGTAAGCGTTCGGGCATCTTCGCTCTCTCTTCGTATATATTCGGAGCAGGTCGGCTCTGGTCAATCTCCGGTTCAGAGTCCGTCCTGGTCCGCCCGTTTCGCTCTTTCATCATCTTTCGTCAGAATGTGCACGTGGGGAATAGAACAGTACAGAAGAGCGTAGAAAAGCGTGTCGTGTGCTACCCTCTCGTACTGGTGTATAGTGTTGTAAAACGTGTTTGCATATAAAAACTGTTGTGACGTATCAATAGAAACTTAAAATTTAAGATGTCGTGGCTTTTTGGATACCGCGGATCACAAACGCCTCAAGATTTCTCGCAATTGGTACAGCCACCGGCATCCGGAGACGGTGCCGGTGGAGGTGGTGATCAGCCACCCAAGAATACGATAACGAAGACTCAAATGGAAGCGTATAGATTCGATTCGAGAGCATTGGAAAGAGCCGCTGCGGCTGCCAAAGAGCTCGAACGATCCGGTATGCTTTATTTTAATTGTTATTTTCTTGCTTCATGTTCATCTTATGTAATATTACGTAAGCTGCAACTGGTTTTATGGGTTATGGTCCCCTTCGTTGAATTTTTTTAAGTCACGATGGAAGATGACCCCCTGTCCGTGAGATGATACAAGCTTTATGAAGCCTTCTTTTAGTTTTTTTTTTAAGTGATAATATGCTCGGAGTCATGGAAAGCTTTGGAAAAAGTCCTGATATTATTTTTAGTTTAATAATATTAGACATGCGAACACTGGCAATTTCTTGGACTATCTTATTATATAGAATATATGAATGAAAAGTTGTGGGATCATTCAAAATTCTTTTGTAGGTTGATAAAGTTGTAACTGTAGACTAGTTTCTAATCAGTGAAGATATCCTGAAAGATTTTCTTTTGTATTTATGTAATGTTCGAATCTGTTGGTTTTAGCACATGCGAAGGAAGCTTTGAAACTTGCTGAGATGCAAGAACTCACCAGACAGACTGAAATGCAAATGAAGTTAAAGGAGTACGAAGCTGGTATTGAGCAAATGAAGGGCGAACATAAGAGAATCGAGGGAGAAGAGAGGCGGAAGACATTACAGGAGGAAGCTAAGCAGCATCAAATGAAGGCTCAGTATCAGGACCAGTTGGCCAGGAAAAGATACGACGATCAATTAGTTCAACAACAGAGAATGAATGATGAGAATTTGAGAAGACAAGAAGAGTCTGTAGCTAAGCAGGAAGCTATGAGGAAAGCTACGATAGAGCATGAAATGGAATTGAGAAATAAAAATGAATTGAAAAGAGTAGAAGCTGAAATAAAAGCCAAGGCTAAGGCAGATAGAGAAAACCAAGATGTGGATCTCAAGAAAATTCAATTAATAGCTTCAGAAAATAGAAAAACTCGTCTCGAATCTCTTACGTATGTTATTTTATACCTATACTTTATTTTAAATCCTTGCGAAACTTAATGCAAATAAATTGAACTCTAAAATAAATTTTTCAGCACCGTTGGATCTATTCTGGGAACTGGTGCCACTTCGCTGCTTCAAGACTGGGATAAAATTCTTGCACTTGCGGGTGGGTTAAGTCTTGTACTATTTGGAGGCTACGCTGCAAAGAACTCGACTGGTGTAGCTGCACGATATATCGAGGCTCATCTAGGGAAACCATCCTTAGTACGAGAAACTTCACGATTTTCTGTACTGGATACCGTGAAGCATCCGATCAAGGCTATTAAAAAACTTAAAGATAAAAATACAGACGCCTTATCTGGTGTAGTCCTCGCACCAAAACTTGAGGAACGATTGCGTGACATCGCAATAATAACTAAAAACACAAAACAGAACCGAGGAATGTACCGAAATCTTTTATTATACGGTCCACCAGGAACAGGGAAAACAATGTTTGCAAAGAAGTTGGCTCAACATTCCGGAATGGACTACGCCATCTTGACAGGTGGTGACATAGCACCCTTAGGTCAGGATGGTGTCACGGCCATTCACAAAGTATTCGACTGGGCGTCTACATCGAGGAAAGGCCTCTTGCTATTCATTGACGAAGCTGACGCCTTCCTCAGGAAAAGATTGGGTGAACAGATTTCACAGGATCTCAGATCAGCATTGAACGCCTTCTTATACAGAACTGGCGAACAAAGTGACAAGTTCATGCTGGTTCTTGCTTCCAACACAGCTAAACAATTCGATTATGCAGTTGACGATCGTCTCGACGTCATGGTACGTTTCTCTCTACCTGGAAAAGAAGAACGCGAACGCTTAGTTCGGTTGTACTTTGACAAATTCGTCCTTCAACCAGCTACCGAGGGTAAGAGAAGGTTGAAGGTCGCTCAATTCGACTACAGTGCACTCTGCAGCAAGGTGGCAGAGATGACTGAAGGAATGTCTGGTCGTCAGTTAGCCAAATTAGGAGTTTCGTGGCAGGCAGCTGCCTATGCCTCCGTGGATGGTGTCCTTACAGAGGAAATGGCCATCGAGGAGTGTAAGAAAGCTGTTCGGGAGCACAGAGAGAGGGTATGATTTACTATAACCTTTACTAATATAGTCATTTTGCAAGAGATTATCAGGATAAGATAAATATGGTTACTCTTAATTTTACAGGTCCAGTGGCAGAGTAAAGAAGAGAAGGAGGAAGTTTCATCTACATATGAAAATGAAAATGAAAATGCAGATTCAAATTCCCAAAAGAAATCGAACTTACAGGCAATAGAGGCAGCACCTGCGAATTAGTTAACCATAGCCTGATAACCAGGCTACGTGTTATTGTGTAATTAATAGAGGCCATACGAGAGAATGTTATCACGTACTGGACTTATCTTGGAATATTGAGTGAGAATGTGCGGATGGTAGCAAAATGCTAGAGGATAGATCGTGTTAATGAACTTACCAAACCTATATGCAAGTCTCGCACTCTTGCGTCATGAGTGTCATGTGTAAACAAAATACATATGTAAATACCGCGAAAGCTTGGCAATATATGTATATTGACGAAAAACTGTTACAATCACTGCGATAACAATTGGTTCCATTATTGTAAGTTACGACGTACAATGCACAAGCTCGCATGAAAATTACACTTTCATGCGTATTAGTACAACTAATAAATATCAAATTGTTCCAATTTAACGACTGAAATTTATTGATTTTCAATCTGACTTGTACAGGTGATATTTGATCCTCTTTATACTTTTAATTAACCGTTTGAATCCCAGGGGCCATTGAAAGAAAATTATCGCAAAACGCGGAACAGCGCAATAGCGCTTTCTTAATAGGTAGCGTTTAAATGCTCTAGATTTTTTTGATATAAAATCAAAACAGCGCGATGCGCTGCTTGGGACCCAAAAGGTTAAACACGTCTGGATGAGAATCACGCAGATAATTGAATGAGCTGAATAGTTTTTCTTTTTTTTTATTATTAAAACTTTACATTCAACAAATACAATACTAAATACATGCAGTTTCTTCGTTTACTTGAAACGCAAAATAATACATCGTTGTAATAAATATGAATTATCGCAAACTCTAGTGTTAGGCACTACGCTTTTGCCATGGACAGAGGAGCTCTAACAAATTAATTAATTTTATTTAAATGTGTATCGCGTGTTTACCTGTTTATATTGAGAGTTTGCGATTAAGTGTAAATGGTGGGTAATATGATAACGTGTTTAAAGCAGCGCAATGCATGCTTGTCAGTTATGATTACAGCTATGATTAATACTAGATCGTCTAAATACTTCGTAACGGTAACTTTAATTAACAACTTTGAATATTTTCCAATAGAAATTGAATTCGTAAATAACGAGGAAGAAGACAGAAACAAAAGGAACAAAAAGCATATGTAACTTTTAAAGTTTCAATTCAACGATCACGCATAATACCACATTACATCAAAAGAATACTTATAACCCTATGTAATATACGAAGTCACAAGAAGAGTAGAAAATTCCTGTTAATTCGCAAGTATCAACTACACTTTATCTGTAAAAATTTCGCAAATTCTATATATGGCCAAATGTAAATCTTTCAGAATCTTTAAGCGCCTTGGAATTCTTTTAAATATCTCAATACGCCCGATAACGTTGTATAGTGTAACGATCGTGAACGATCAATACCGAATTTATAATTAATTAAAATTTATTTTCATCTTTCACGACCGTCTCACGCGTCAATAAACTTCCGTTACATCGTTTCGTCTGTATATACAGTGTCCCAATGCGTATAACAGTGATATAAATGTTCCTCCAGAATGAAAGATCGCCATACCGAAGGAGTCGATGAGACGATAGATCGATTTAAGCCTTTTTTTTTAAATTGATCAAAAACTCATCCTCGATTACTAACTCCGTACTTCCGTAGAAGCGTCTGCAGGAATCGTCATAAAAATCGATAGTAACACTGCCTTCTCGTGGACGGATCACGACTGCACGCGACTACTTCCGTATACAAAGACGATATGCGATTAGCTCAAGGAAGAAGAATTTATAGAAAAATCTCGCGACAGGAGCATTCGCGCCATAGAAATAGGATCTAAGAGACCCGATGAATCTTCCCATTGTACGTGACCCATGTTTTTGGATGTGATACAAATGCGGAGCCACGGATTCTGGTTTTCTTTAAGTGAGTACCAGAGAGCAGACCTAGCGAGAATATAAGAAAAGCACGTTAATTTGGATGGAAATGGATTGGCATCATTTTCAAGGATGAAGGAAGGACGAACAGGAAGCGATCAGATATATAAATCTAACGATCGTTTCCTGTTGGCAATCGACAACCTCTTCTCTTTCGTTCTTCAATCTGGATTTTCCTACCGGAAGTCTCTGACTGAAACTCCTGCAATCGAAATGTCATTCAGGCTCTACCAGACGGAGCACTTCTTCTCCGGGTTCATCTTCGTGCCAAGTGGGCATTTGAAGTCCTTGGAAAATTCGGGCATGTTTGAAAGAGGACCCAGGACACGGAATTCTCCAGGACTGTGGAATCCTGTTGTGATGCGCAACTTTATGGCTTCCGGTCTGTATTTACTGCACCATGTGTTTGCAGCACTTATCCAGAACATCTGACGAGGAGTGTATCGTAGACCTGGAAGCTTCTTCTCGGGACCGTTACGCTTGACCCATTGATTGTATGCCAGATAAGCTTCCTTGATTCCGCCATTGTCTGCGATGTTCTCACCTTGCGTATTTATGCCGTTCAACTGTGAAACCATAAAGGGGCATTTATATCACTGTACTTACGACTGCCTTTAGAAGTATCAAATAATGTTTGATTTTTTGTCATTGGATAAATACTCTCATTAAAGTAATATTTAACGCCTTTATAATTAAGCAAAGTGTAAAATTAATGGTACAGTATTACTCGTTAGTCTTCACTTATTAGCTTTTCAAGGACAGTTAGTCAATATTTAACTGAAATACAGTCCACTTATATTGCTCTAGCTGTTATCAATAGCTTAATTCAAGACATAGATTGGTTATACGGGTACGTATAAGAATGTTAATTTTTGTTAGAAAACGACTATCATTCGTGTCTTCTATTTCTACTAGCATTGACTCACGTTTAATCCGACTTCCTCCACTGTGTAATTTCCATACTGATTGATGATACATTCCGCCCTTTCCAGGTAGTTCTCCTTAGTTTGCGGCGCCCACCAGTCTACCAAATTGCCGTCCTTGTCGAATTGTCTGCCCTGATCATCGAATCCATGAGTGATTTCATGGCCAATCACGAATCCAATAGCGCCGTAGTTCATGTACCTGGGTCGATCATTGCTGAAGAATGCACCTTGGAGAATGCCAGCAGGGAATTCTGTGAACAGAATCATCGACATGTTCAGTCGATTAATTTTCCTTTTTCTTTTGATTTCGAACGATCAAGTCACTTACGTATACTATTTTCAATGGATGAATAAAATGCGTTTACTACTGCCGGTCTTCCATGAGTTATCCAGTCGCTCTTGTTCACAGGTTTTCGAAGTTTGCTGAAAGAGTATTCCGTGCCAAAGAGAGTCAAATTCAATATACTTTCAAGATAATTTTCGGAAGTCAGTTCCAAATTTTGATAAAATTCCTCAAGTTTGTTGTCATGCAAGAGTTCATCAGGATAAGCAATGTGACTGGACATGGAAGCAGCTTTATCCAGAGCGCTCTTTCTTGTTTCCTCGTCCATCCATTCGATCTGAAATTTATAAATAAATTCGAAAAAGGTCCAAAAATGGATAATCTAGTGTTTTTGATAAAAATGAAGTAACACCTTTTTCAAAATTTTCGTAAACTCTTCTCTGATATCAGCGACCATCTCTACTGCAGTCTTCTTAGCGTCCTCCTTAAAATACTTTCTGACGTAAAGTGCTCCTACACTGATCGACAGACTTCCGGATACGATATCCACGCATTCCTTCCATCTTGCTTCGCGTTCGGTTTTTCCACTCAAGGCGGTCGAGTAAGCCAATTGCCTTTTTCGAATTTCCTCAGTAAGATAACTCACTGAAGCACCAGCTGCTCTCCACATGACGTAATTGGCCTGCACTCTCTTTGGCGTTTGACTCAATAGCTCCTCCAGATCAGAAATAAAACTAGGGACATTAACAATAACCACTTCGTTCTCGTCGACCTGAACGTTGGATGGTAGAAGATTATTGAAGTATTCCTTCCAGGGAACGCTGTTATAGGTCTTGGTCAATTCCGTGATAGTCATTGGATTGTAGAGAAGAGTGGCATTACGACGTTTCTCATTAGGCAGGGAAATCTACAGAATAAAGGGCAAATAATTATCAAGAGCTCGTGAGCAGTGCCATAGAGTCCTTGAAAGACTATTTAAACTCACATTGGCGAGTTTTATCTCAAATTCCAATGATTCTTTGAGTTCCTTAGAAGCAGCTGCTTTGTTAGCTCCCAAAATGACAGCGATGTCTACCATGTAGCTGTAATAAGCTTGCACGATCTTATCATCAAATCCTTTGGAGAGATATTCTCGCGAGAGTCCAAGAGACGCTTGATCGAGCTATAATAAAAACAAATATTGGTCATTACGATAAAGAAGCTTTCTCGACGGGTCCCAGGAATTTTCAATATGTCGCTTACGTCGATCACGCGCTTAGTACTGTTCTTGAGGTCAACGCCGATGCTGAAGTCTATAAAATAATCGACGGAGTATCCCATTTTACGAAAGACGTAGACGCTCTTCTTCCAATCGAAGTCACCGTCGTTCCAAGAGTCCCCATCGAGAACCGGCCACCCACCCAACTTCTGGAGGATCTTCTTCAAAGGATCCAGACCCAGGGACTCGATAGCAGCTGCAAAAGGACGTCACTTAGATCCGATAACACTCGACGGCTTGCTCGCTCATCAGACACTTACTCTTATTCATACAAGCTTTGTAAAGGTTCTTGGCCAGTCTGAATGGCTTCGGTTCGTGAGGAGAGCTTTCTTCCTCGATGCTCAACCTGAGCTGCTCCTGCAGCTTGTCGCTGATAACACTGAAGGTGGTCACGCTGACCTTATCATCAGGTATGGTGGTCTCTCTGAGGAATCCACCGCAGGCGAATTGATAGAAGTCGTCACAGGGCTCCACGTTAGGATCCATGCTCTCCAGTATTTTGGATGCTGCGTAAAGAGGTACCAGAGATTCATCATAGGCCCAAGAACAAAGCCAGAGACAATTTTTCATAAAATAACAACGCACCTGTATGAACGCATCCCGCTGTAAAGCAGACATCGTCCGACTCTGGTCCACGACTGACACTGAAGACATCCTTGGCAGGTGGTCCACCGCCAAGAGCCTCTGCTGTGGATGGTAGCATCTCACTGTTATCAGGAACTATTCTCGTGCAGGTGCAGGCGTGGTGACATTTGCGGAAAGAAAGTGCAGAAGCGTGCATTAGACGATACAAATGGCGTGAAAAGGAGCGTCGATCGTACAGACTTTTTTTATCCTCCCCTATACTGATCCTCGTACATCGGTATGTAGATTATATATCTAAATAGGCGTTAGGTCCAAAAAAAATTATTCTCTAAAATTTCTAATCGACTCGCAAGGGTAAAAGTGATTGATCGAATTCTATGATCTAATTTGAACTTAGTTAAAGTTAGCGAGGATCCATTATGGAAGTGCTCGATTGCGCCTGTTACTAGGATAAGCAGTTGCGTCCGAACTTGGCTGTTTTTAATAAAACGTGCCCGGCCTTAGCGATTGTCGGACGTCCAAATTAGGCGTCCAAGTTCCTACGCTTTTACTCCTCAAACGTTTTGACGCGTTTGCGTTCATCTGACCCCCGACCCTGCCTGCGCTCCGAACCCGGATTTCAAGTAGATCAATTAACCTCGATAGGAAAGAACGATTGGGACTGGTTCACCGGGAGAAGAGTTCACCTAAAAATATTGTAATTGAGAAATGAAACGTCGCGACGTCAGAGCGTCTTCCGGTCGCGAGTACACGAACATCCTGGGCTCGCTACGTCACTTGATTGAAACGTGATTTATTGGTAGGTGGAGATAAAAAAATATTAAGATTTCATTTGACTTAATCTGCCTTAAGTCATTGGACGCGATCTGTAAATATTTTGATTTGTGTTGGTAATGGATTTTCGATAAATCGATTCTTATCGATAAGATCGATTTATGCTGATTATCTTTATCATACGTATATTAGATGCGATTGCGGCCTTGGATTGTGGCTAACGAATCCTTTTACGGTTTCAAATGCCGTAAACGATACGCTTGGTATTCTCTAGTTACGGCATCGTGTCTCGCGGGGTCGCAATTAAGTTTATAATCGTCAAGATAATTATGGGCAATCATAGAGCCTGCTATAAAATGCGCTTATATTAATTAGTTCTTGTACTTCGTGAGAGAATAGTCTGGTACAGTAGAAAATGGATCGATAGACTTGTTGCGCAAGTGATCGATAAGGCGTTAAGAGGAACATTGATAAATATGATAATTGACTAATCTGTAGTCCGCTAGAATAATTCAAAAAATCTTTCAATTACTGTTTCAAAAAAAAGTTCTCACATTACAAAAAAATCGGTCACTATCTATACGTTGACCCAATTAATCTTTACGAAATTTCTTTTATTATCAAATCTTTATCACGAGATGAAATGAGTCTCAAGCAACGTGCACGGTTTTTACAACAGTCAGGTGGAAAAGAATGTTGTGTAGTGATAAGCAAAAATTTGGTTTTTCAAATTTGACACTTACCGGTGGTGCCGACGTCACATGGGCCAACATTACTGGCGAGGACTCCCAGTGCTATGGCCAATGCGATACACAAAAGGGCACCGGAAACGGCCACAATCGTTAAACCACGTTCCAGGGCCGATCGTCTTTTCCACCAGGTGGGATTTCTGAAAAAAAAAAGAGGTAATAACAAACCCAGGTGGATAACAGCTTTTAGGTGTCAAGTTTAATATATTATTGGCTCTTCGTGCAGTTTCAACTGCTTGACGGTTTCCATGAACCGTGAACGGTAGAAGGCTTCGTGCCGCAAACGGAATCAGAACCGTGAAATGGTCGGCCTTGTAATGGAGATCGATTCTTTATGTCGTGTTACCGTATACGCCATATTATAGCATGATATACAGTCGGTCGTACGTTATTGTCAGCCGTAAAATTGCACTCAGAGCAAAGGAGAACAGTGCTCTGCCATTAGCGAGTAGCAATTTAGAATCTGTGTTCGCTTACGATTTTGCTTTGCACTTTAATCTGCCAGCCATATTGAAAAGTAATAATATAATCTGCATGAAAAATCGAGTCAGGCATTTTCCCTCTATTTCATTTTACGAATAATTTTCTTTAATGGAAACAAAGGAGAAGATTCTAAATGCTTTATGAAAACGTGTATCGATTCTTAATATTCATAAGAATCCAGACAGCGGAGGACGTCCTCGGGTATTGTCCCAACTGCATCCTGAATTTTCCAAAACCATCCCGGCAACCTTAGGACATCCTCGGGATGTCCCGTTTCGGATGTACGTTTATGAGTCCTGGGAAAGCCTATTGTGAACGTCCTTAAGATATCTTCAGGATCGGCTGGATGGCTTGTAAAAATTATGTTTATTTATATATATTTTTATTTTTATTTATATAATATATATATAAATTCCAAAAAATGTCTATAATATATCATGATGGGTTATCCCCAGGATGTCCGGGGCGGGATCATAAATTAGCGGACATTTGCACCACCTCAGGATATCCCAGAAGACGGTCCGAGACCTTTTCCGGACGTTTGTGGGACTTCCAGGACCTCCATTCAAGATATCCATAGAATTTACTCAGGACGTCCTTCCGCTGTCTGGGAATATACTCGACGTGGACGTCTGGATCGTAGGAATTTTTAGCAGACTCAAACGTAAATAGTTTCAAGTATTCCACAAGACAATATTTTCGAGCAATCACTCAAATTCAGCTTGAAATCGAAATATCAAGAGTTCAGATAATCGTACAATAAAATAAGAAGCAATTAGATCTCGATCAATTTGTAGAAATAATATGTCTGACCTTAAATTAAAAGAATCACTTCATCTAGATAAAATACTTGGAGGTATCGTAACATAACCTCCTATTCTACAATACATCAATCACAGCTCACGGGATCTTTTGTTAAGAAATTCGTAATGCATAGTTCAAACTTATATAATATCAAATAAAAAGTATTTATGCATGATGCAATCACCAATCACAATACTCGAGTGAAAAATATTTCTAGAAAGAAAAAAACAATGCCACCCTGACCACTCCGCGTTTCATATTCCTCGTGTGAAAATAAGCATACGTCAACATATAATTGTTACCGCAAATTTTCACGTACTCCACATATCCTGTTCAACGCCTAGAAGTTGCATAAATGTCCGAACGAAAGTTCCGTATCAAGAAGTAAACATCAGAGCGTGGCCATGTTTCTGACCGTTGAATTCTGTAATACTTACCCAACGAGCCTCGGGCTATTTTAAAACTTAATAATCGTCGCACGTTGTTTTCAATCAATCTAACTTCGACGTAAGAGAACAATTTCTTGTATTAAATCCACCTCAAAATTATCCTGTCAGTTTTTCTGCACGGCGAAGTACATCTGTGCACACATAACCTATACGACTTCTGTTTGACAACGATCGGCACTCGAGGATCGTGACTTTTTGACGGCGTCCAATTCCACAAGATTCAATGACGGACGCGTCGTCGAGCAGCATTAAGAGTCGTTAACTGTGACATTTGCTTACTCTTTGACATCGAGATTCCTCCGTCCGCGTTTCGAACGAGCGACGTCGCCGGAATGCTGTAGACCAATGCGCGTTCCTCGCAAGGGAGACACGTCGCCACAAAGCAATGCCCCTGACATTCGTGATACGTCTGTTCGGTTCGCACTTTTCACGCTATTGATACGTCTTATCGATTGATTGATTTATCGACGAGAGTCTTATCACTCGATAATAAAATCAGTTTAAGTATATTTTATGAAAAAAATAGTCAGTCAGTTGCAGCGGCAGGAGCGAAAAAATTTAACTAAGAAATTAGTGCCCGATCATTGGGGCGCGAATTTGCGAGTTTGCCTTAATGATTCTCGCGTGTGATTTCACGTTTGAAAAACATTGGCCAAATCTGTGAGATTCGCGAGAACGATTCAAGAGTCGAGGCTTCTGATTGGTCGGCGTCACATTCAATTCTTAGCGAATGCCTGAACTGACGGTGGAAACGACCCTTAACGTCAGTCGTACGACACGCAACACGAATTTTCATCCCGTAAAAACTTTTTTGCCAGAATTAATAATGAGGTTCGAGGAGCATAAATTATTCGCAATAATTAAAAAAATATATATTATCACATACTTGACAACGATCGTTCGAGTCCTGGCAATAAGTTGCAGTAGAAATTTCGTGGAAACAAGGAAACCAGCATGACAAGTATATGACACTTTTACGACGGGCAATTCCAGCAGCTGGCGACTCCAGTATGAATCGACAGGAGCTGTCGCAATTGTTGGAACAAAAGACAAGCGGCGAACGTTTAGTTTACTGTACAAGTAGCTACTGAAATATTGCAAAATTTTTCCAATGTGTCTAACCACGATTACGTAACATCTAACTCCTAGATGCCATACAAATTATTTACTGTACAAGTTTCGTTTGCACCAACACTTTCGGTAATTTAATTCGCAGTTTACACCTTGCTTGTTTTTACCTTTCAAACGGACCATTCGCAACAGATATTTCTACTCTTTCGATACTTCAAGCTGTTCGCTCGCATTTTTCCAAATCCACAACTTCCCATTGGCTGAATACACGTGGAAACGTCAGCGGGTAAAATATTTACGTAGGCAATATATTGCAGGCATTTATTATGCCGATGATCTTCAACCGCGAACGTACAGTAGGAATGCAAATTACTACAGAGGCTGGTCTCTTCTGGGTGGTATAAATAAAGTGCGTAAATCCTGAGTAATAACCAATGTCGACGAGCACAGGCAGTTCTGCCAACGGCAAAAACATAATAAAGCTGCTTGGTACTTAGAACTGGTAAGAGTGTATTGACCTCCAAGTACTTTGCTCTATGCGACTCCGACTGCCCCCGGGGGGGACTTCTTACATGTTGCATTAGAAAGTCAACGTCCGATATATTATGCTGTGTTCACAAGATGCAAGTATCAATATTTGTCTCAGGGAATTCGCTCAGCGATAAGAAATCTTTTAATATTAAATTATACGATATCAACAGAGTAGGGGTTGCTTTTACTAACGGGTGTTTCTGGTTGTTTGGATATGCCGAAGGATCAAGAAAGTCAATGAGGCCGAAAGGTGCTGGACCGATTTCACCAAAGCTACCTACGACGTTCTAGTTTTGAATGTCGAGTCTGACGGGTGGTAAAAAAAAAAAAGAGATCGAAAGTTCTGCCGGCGAGAGGTCACTGGGTAAAATCTACACGGTAAGAATAGATGGCGCAATAGGTCTGTTTATGGTATGAAAAAGAAGAAAATACCACATTTTTATGCATGATCGATCGAGCCTGTTGCCGAACGCTTTCCAAGAGAACTGGACGGCAGAATTTGTAAAATTAGGATTCAATGTCACTTTGAGGTATGGAATTTTGAGTAATTTTTTTTTAAGAATTTTCAAAAATAAATGTAAGATTAATATTACGAGTGATCGATGCTGTATTTTGACTTGTTAAATTTAGGGCAGAATTCATAGGGGATATCTTGTCCATGGGCTATCCGGGGGTTCTCTCAATTTTGCGGTATTTAGCGACGACGGCAAGAGTGAATTAGGTCTGGGTCGATCTCAAATTTGTCGCCTGGCTAAACCGGAAATCCTATCAGATTTATCAGGAAAGTTCGTAGGCTGATGGAGATCGGTCTCTGAGAAGGACGAACGGCAAATTGCCGTGTGATCTTCTGACCTCGAAGAATATGGCCGAGTCTGGATGGTTCTAGATCTACGACTGAGACGAGCCTGTAATTTCGTTGCATACGTCGATAAAACGTTTTACTGATGATTCTTAACGGCTACCAGGCGAATCAGAATTTGGAATCCAAAGTAATAATCCTTATCGCAAAAGACTTAGGGGCGGTCTGGAGGAGTCCGTTTTTATCTCAAACTATTTTCGCTCGTGCCAGCATTGAATTTACATAATGTAGCCAAACGTGCATCGTAAATCAATGAACAGCCTCCTGATAGAAAGCGTAGCTTTTGATTTGGGCTGTTCGTTCCAATTGGTATCATCTGACTTTTCGGACAGGAAGTCGATACTTTAGTTATCTTGTGGTGCGCGATACAATTTTTTTAACTGTTCAAGTCATCTGATCCATACATTTTTTTCTTACTGATTTTCAAATTGTACCAAGTAACCATTGACCCCGTATGCGCGGTTTTGATTAAAAAAACGATTAGGCAATTTTCACTGGAAACTTTCCAAAGTAACGTGTCGTTCTGTATTACATACGTTTAACATACTTTTGGCGGAAAAAAAAATTGGGAGTATGTCGCGAAATCATTTCGCATGCAAACGATTCCTGATACACCGACAACAGGTGAGTATGTGGAATTCATATTGAATTAGAAGGATAGGCTCTTGGCGAGTAGCATCGATAAGGCATAAGAGGACATGGAGTATGCAAAGTAGGTAGAGTACGTAGGATTGCATACATAAAATGTATTCCGGTGACTACAGCCCTGACCAATGCTCGTATGTGGGAGTCGTTAATGACAGCTTATCATTTCCGGGAATTAGAGTCTCGAGTAGTTACTTGAAAGAATACACTTTTCTCCTCAAATTCATCGCAATTATCAAATTGTGCCTTGGTACGAACAACGCGTATAAACGACAGCGTTATGATCCTGATGATTTCAGCAATTATGTAATTTCTAAAGAATATCGCAGAAACGAAAAATTCACGTCACGTAAGAAACGCTTGAGCGACAATTTTCTTTAACTACGTAAGTCGAATGGAGAAGTTAAAATTTTTTACTGTTAATTATTATAATTTGTAATTCAGGCACGAATATTTGTTCGCACTATTGCTACTTTTTGGTATTTCATTTATTTTCGTATTTGAAAAATATGCTTTTGCCTCGAAAGAATTTAGTCGCCATTTTTTTAGCTGCTCTGTCGCGTCCGTTGAAAATGCACGTTTCAGGTTTGCTCAGTGACGAATAATATGTACATACATATTGGTAATATTTGCGTACTACAAATTTTTTTAAAGAAATTACCGCAAATCGGTTTTGCAAATAGGTAATTTTGTTCGTATACAAAAAAAAGACAATTATTAAATCTGTTTAGGCTCTTTCGAAAATGCTCAAACATGATAAACATGCTACGTCTTTTATGTTCAATAAAAGGAAAAAGTTATCAAGAGCAAAAAAGGTACAGTTAAAAATACGTGCAAATTAATCGTTCCCATCAGAATTAACCGATACATCGCGGCAAGTCGTTGTTTTGGCATCGACGCACAAGAATTTGCATAATGAATTCTGAAATTCGCGTGGGTTTTGTCCGCTAGTCCAAGCGATGCAAGTACGGTGTAATTAGAATTGAGCAAAAATGAAGAAGCACGAGTCAGCTTGAGCATGACTTGCAGCACAGTCACAGTCGCCTCTTGCAAACTGAGACAAGGCTGACAAGTTTATTTACGAAAATTATTTAGACGTCGTGACGTGTATTTTACATAGGATTTAGCACTTGTTACGAAGCTGCGCGATTACACATAACAACGCACTTATTAAAGGAGTCATTTCTACTTTATCCTCAACATTTTTCTTTCCTTAGATACATTTTTCTATCAATTTATTCCTCCCGTCCCGATCGCCGTTTGTTAGTCGTTTCGAAATTTATTCATAAGCCTGCACCACGAAGACAATATTCACGTGGCGTACGACTGCGTTAAACTTTCACCAGAAACGTTTACAGGGTGGATGGTGCAGAGATACCTAGAATAACTTTGGTATCAGTTAACGGGACCTAAATTCTAAAGTACGGAGCAGCAATGCAGCGACGATTGGAATCAAGCAGGGACAACGGTAAATAATATTTTGAATATTTGCTAAGAAATTATTATGAACTGTACCTTATGAAAATTCATACTCGATGATTGTAACTGTAACGTATTTCGAAGAGTCAAGAAGTTAATTATTTGAGCTAACAGCGCCACAGTTCGGCGGACCTCGAAGCGTGAAGGAAAATGTGGAAAAAAACAACTTGAAAATAAACGATTTTCGACACGGACAATGAATATTGAGAAAGAAAGTTTTTGTTGACTTTAATTGACCGTAACCAAAGTATTTGTGTCATACAGACGTCATATAAAACTCAGTCTCTACGATTCTTATTATTGGTTTGCCGTTACATATTGTTCATATAAATTGCGTAAGTTCAATGCTCGGTTAGACTACAGTATCTGTATCATTAGCCATTTTGTCCGTGTTATAAATCTTTTTATCGTTACGTAAATTGCAATAGTAATTCTTGGTTAAGTAATTCTTGATTTTTTGAAAGAAAAAATCCGATTGAAATCAATAGCAATCGGCAGACTTCTGTTTCAATTTAAATTTAATTCGGTCGAAGGTAATTGTTTTCCGATTGAGGATGATTCGAAATTAATAGGTTACCGTGTCAAATGTGACACTATCGATGACTACCCCATAAACAATAACTGTGTAATTATGTACGAAGGGAATCTCAATAATTGATTAATAAATATTTCTATCAATAGAAAAAATTCCAATGCGCAAATCCGATCCGTATCGATCAATTATTTTCGATTGACTTTTTTCAAAAGCAAAGTACAGAAAGCGCGTGGCGTAGTTGATTTATTTCCGTGCAAGACTTCCGGCAATTCAAATAAGCTCGAGTATAAGCAACCGTCATTTCTTTCCCGGCTTCTGATTAGCTGAGAAAGTTCGTACCGAAAGTGCATTATATCGCGTTCGACGTAAAAGGAAATCGATCGAATCGACAAACGACGTAACGAGTCAATAATGTGCAGTAAAAGTCGTCAACTTGGTTCTCGACTTTCATGGAATTTCTTGCCTAATAAAAGACGCCGAGCCTCGACTCTTCCGTGACGGACAAAGACATAAACACAAGCAGTACAGAAGCAACAGGAGGGTCAACGCGGTGCCGAAAATGATAACAAACAGCACAGGACATCGGATAAAATACTGAGACAGTGTTTGATACACGAGAAAACACGTAAATCAGTAAAGTATTCTTTATATTTCCCTTTCCTTCTTCTAATAAACAAGAAAAACTTACTTGATGACTGTCTGCTTCATGCTGTTCGTCATTTTTACTCTTCTCTCACAAGCACATAACACCACACACTTTCTGGTAGATTGATCTTATTGTGTCTGATACACGAATTCTATGGGGTTATGTTGACTGTTTTTATCCTGGCAAAGGTCAAAGGTCACCGCTTTGCGTCTGTTGCATGTGGGGTGGTCTTGTGGGATTCCAATCGGAAGGATCCTTGCGGTCCGGATGAATCGGATAGAACTGTGACTGCCGGACTGAACGAGCGCGCGCACTTCGGCTCCTATATAAACTCTCTCCTCTCTCTTTCTCACTCCCTTGCTTCGCCCTCCCTCTCTCCCTCTTCTTTCATCACTCTTATACTTTTCCATCGTGTACGATAATATCTTTTTCTCTTCTTTTCTTGTACCTTCCTCTACACAACACTTTTAGTATGTTTTCTATCAGGGGCATCGCGGTATTAATTATTTTGATGAGTGGCATTTCTTTTTATAAATCTACATTGCAGTTACACGAGATACGTACCTATCGTATAAATATATATAACTAGAAATTGAATATGTCACAGAATTTATATCGAACGACAAATACGAAATAAAAGGTATCGATATGACCTATTCGAATGCATGATGAAAAAAAATCATGAAACGTTTGAAAATAATGCATGTGTAATATAAAAGACATCAAACTTAGGTTACCGTAGCCAATCGAAAAGTGGACTACTGTGTATGATTTTAGGATTTTTTGAATTCTTTTTTTACACATTTTTTTACAGTTAATAAATTCATGTCTAATTAACTAGCGTAGGGTCCTTGGACTTATATGATTAGAAATTTGAGTTTTTTTCAGGATATGAAAATTAAAATAATTAACAGTGCGACCATATTGGTAATCAGTAAATTTTTGAAAGAAGCGAAAAATATATTTTATTCTATTCTCCTTCGTATTTATGTATATATATAGTATAGGTGGCAATGTTTACTTTGTATTATTTAAAACGTCATTTATGTACAGAGAGCGACAATAATTAACATCCCATTATACAGTTACGATTCTCATTCATTCGTCACTTTACACCATTTTTTACACTATCTGCGTTTTAAAGGTTAAGACGTTTCTGACAGTATCGATAATTTTCTATTTACGTGGATATCGAAATGACTATGAAAAGCGAGGTTAGCAATTATTTGAAATGCATGCAGGCGAGTGTTCACCGAGCTATCAACGTGACGTACGAACTCGAAGAATTTGCACGTGATGCCGGCAATAGGTAATTTTCGAAATTTGAAAGTCGGTGAGAAGCCACCGTTTTCGGGGCGCCCAACTAATGCAGAAGGCCAACCTTGAAAATTCGGGACACGGTCCATTGACATGGACGCATAATTGAATATTGGAACAGACACAAAACGTCCAATGAGAAGCTGCCCGGCGTCAGGTAAGGCTGGCATGGCATTGCATTAATGGTCATGCAAGTCGAATACATTTTAGCCTTTTAATAATTTTTATGTAAATTTTTAGATAAGATTCTTATCATTCAGTTACTTATCATAGGTATGATAAATATTAACTCTAGAACGGTACACATATTTTTTTACTATGGTACATATGGGTAATAAATACTCAAGGAATATTTATTATACGGCTTACTCAAAGGGTTATTCAAAGACAACTGGACCTATCCTCTTTTTTTGAATTTCCTGAAAATTCCTTCCGCTTGGAACTTACATCGCCCGATCGAAATGCTTTGGATACGTGTGACCTACGTGATAAGGTTAGGATAATACGTAAATATGGTTACGAGGATTAGTGATACTGTTTGAAAAATAAAGGTTAATTTTATTTTTTTAAAAAACAGTTTTTTGGGCCACAGGATTTTTAAGGAAGAATTCATTACGTTTTTCTGTTAATCGTACGTCAGTGTCACAATCTGACTTGGTCGGCAGTTTTGCGTAACATCTAATTACACGATAGACACAAAAAAAAATGAAGACTCACATTATTGACAAAATTTCGAAAATTGCGATTATACAAAAATAAAATAAAATCTACCAAAAAAAAAAATAAGACGATTTTTACTCTCTTTCTTATCTCCACGCCGAGTCCAGCCGAGAAGTAGACTTTCCAGAAATTATCTCTTGGAAAGTGTAACAGATTTCCGTAGCCACGACAACCGAGTCATTTGCACGGTGACACGTTCCGCTCTTCCTTCATATTTAGTCTTTCCAAATTCCCCAAAAATTCCACTTGGACTTTAAATCCACATTGTCCCACGACCGCACAATATTATTCCAATATTTTTTTCCAAACATAACCAAACACAAACACACATATTACAATATCTAACGAATCGGCGCCCTCGTTATCAAATTAATTTCCCAGCAGCCTCCAATTTCAAATCACCAAGATAAAAGAGACCTGGCGCTTCCTCAATACGAATCTACAAATAATAAAAAGTCATTAAACAAACGTCGCGACATAATTCAAAAATACCCAACGAGCATTGCCCGTCAAAAAGGAATTCATAGAAAGCCATAAGAGCCAAGCCACCTGGGATACCTATGTTTCAAAGATAATTTTAACTGGACGAAATTGCCGAGTGACGCAACATACGTGGCGGAAGCTGAATTCGTTTCGTGCCGTTGGCTTCGGCATTATCGTCCATAATAAACGATACGAGCGTTTAAAGCTGCCGTCTGCCGTTTCTTTACATTACAACGTAGACGGATAGATATCCCAGTAGAAAAAAAGACGATTTACCACAGTGGCTGCCGTAACTGTATACACAGGTTATATTCTCTTTTACATCTTTCGCCACTTTTATTACATTTCTTTTTTTTTTTCATTTACTTCTCACCGTACTCTCGCCCCTTTGACAACCCCTCCCTCCCCCTTGCTACAATTACGATAATGGATTTGGCCCCCGACTTTGGCTTATTATACAAGCTGGAAGTATTACGCGAGGATTAAAGATTAAATTGCGTAGTTTAGACTCCTGGGACGAACAAAGAGGACCTATTATTGCCGACCTTCCCGAAAATTTAATTCGCAGGATGAACAGTTGAACTTCGTTATCCTTATCAGATTCTGTCAGAAGACAAGAGGAGGCGGTCCTTGGGGAGTCAGTCGTCCTTGAGTGGCGTAGGAACAGTTTGAAAATAAATGAGGATCAAGAGCCGGAGGGGCGGAAGGGGGGAGGGTCGACGGTGAAAGAAAAAGAAAAAAAAAAGAAATAACAAACGTGTACTCATGTCATCGGATACTCAGCTGGTTATTCTCGAGCGAAGGATCATTGGTAATCGATGCTTCGACTTTGATCCTCTTGTTCCTGTCGCTTCGTTCGCGCGTTTCAATCGGTTATACCAATTGATCGATCGATTTAATTATCGGTTAGGTAAGAGGCGGCAATAAAAAAAATCTACGACAATCGTTTGACCCACTCGGGAATAAAGTGGTTGGGAAAACGATTCTTGCGTTAAGATCATCCGTACGGGAATTCATCTCGGATTTATTTCGGCCGACTGTGAGGAGCAAGAAGAAAAAGTGAATAGGTGGCGCTAACCATTAATAATTTCATATATGGTATTAATATTAGCTGAATATTTTTGAATATTACAAAAATAATATAACGTTGATAAATCCACTTTTTACATTAAAAGATGCTGGAGCGTAGCAATAAATTACAAAACGGCTTTCGCATAATTTAATTAACACCGATCGAAATTCGCTAAAATTGCTATTGTAAATTTTAATCCTAAATATTTTTATAGTCAAACGCCAATATTTTTAATCATTCGCACCAAATCGTCTTACACCTTCAATTTTGTACGGTGTAACTGGATAATGACTATGATTATAATTAGTAATTGTTAATGAACAATTTTCAAATAATAATAATAAATTTGATCAAAGTAAAAAATATTTGAAAGAATTACTTACACAATATCCGTGGAGCAAGAAGTGAGCAAGATGAGAAGTGGGCGGAGGATGCTGTCTGGACCATCGTATATATATATCTATAGGAGTTGCATGCAGTGTAAAATAAACGTAGAACGAATAAAGCGATCGTTGTAGGTTCGCTGCTGCGCCTCTAAGCTTGTACCGTTAGGAATACGTACATAAACCTGTAAATGATTAGCCGGTTCCGTAGTAGCTTTGTATCTCGCGTATGTATGGTTATTAAAAGGCGTGGTACTAGAAGAAAAAGATAGCCGACCAAATGGCTTTGCATTAACGTGTCACGAATTAAGATACGAGGGAGTTCAAAAGAAATCATTCTGTGAATGACTGTTACCACCCTTGAAAAGCGGTATACGATTCGCGTTATATTCGCATGGGATGAATTATAGGCGAATTGAGAATTCACTACGTTGCAGGATGTAAAAAAAAAACTCATCTATTTAGCATAGTATTTGAGTAGAAATATTTCTTTGCTCTTTTCGTATATTTATTTGGACGTTTTATTGGTACGACGTTTTATGGCACGAAGAACGCTCAAAGATATATATTTCATTGAGATTAATAATTGTTCCAATTTGAAATTCGGAATTAGTGAAAAAGTGATAAAAAAATTCATTCAAATTATGCTTCTCTTTTAACGTCATTAAGCTATTAGCTTTCGAATTCTGAACGTCCAACTAGTAATGACGGACGGTTTAAGATAGAAAATAGTCATAAACGTGTCTGATAATCGACGGGAAAAAAGTCAAGCAATAAATGCATATGAAGATGAGAGAAGAGACACTTACGAAAGGAGGCCAAAATGTTTTGTATCCATACGGCAAGATTATCTTAAGGTTTCGATAGGTGTGGGATTTTTGTGCGAAGTTAAGTGAAATTAATTAGGCCAATTGCGTTGTTTATCCTGATGGAATATATATACACTAGTACGATGTCAAAATGCGTGTTCAAATAGGTGTGGCCTCATAGCGTCAAACCAATGTTTATCGAGGTTATCCCGTTAGACTCAGGTTGTCCCAACCGGCTTTATCAGGGATCAGCGATAGTCTCATTTTGATTGGGGTCTGCACCGGCCGATCTTCTTTACTCACGTCTTCGATCACAAAACCGGTATCTGGTTTGAGACCAAGAGTCATTCTAAATAACAAAATCATCCTTCGAGTTATCCCTCCTCGTTGATCCAAGTGAACGTAGTCATTCGACGCGAGCGTAAAACGATCATGTGGCGCACTTTTGATTTTGGATCAAGGATCCATAAGGATGATCACGGATCCATGATCCAAAGTAGTTCCAAATGATGGATGGCGTGTTGTGATCGATATCGATGTACCGGAAGTTGTCAATAGCGACGAATGGCTGGATACGATCTGTAGGGTGGTGTATGAATAATCGGACGCGTGATAACAGAGTAACGTACGAGTTACCGATGAGAAAAGAAAATTTTGAAAATTGATTTGAACGACCTAGAAGAAAGTTAAACTGTAAAAGGATTTACGTCTCGTGCCAAAACTAGTCGAACCACTTGATAATTGTCACGAGGATGCTTTGCTGACTGAGAATCAAAAAAAGCGTAAAGATACGTTTTAAATGGTAGTCAAATAATTGCATCCACGCGAGAGCGGTGAAACGTGAAAGCTACCTGGACGGGAAGTGACGTCAGAGTGACACGGGTACTCCAATAGGAAGACGAAGAGTTTCTATGATTGTCCTTCTCTCAAAACTCTCTTTCGTAACCACTCGAACAACGGAACTGACCATGTCTAATGAATAGTAGCGAGTAAGGAGGTTATTATTTTGAAGAAAGCCGAAACGTACCGAGCAGAAAGATTATCGATCGATAAAATTAAATCCGATCGAAGATTTGAGACATTTGAAATATCTCAATTATTACTTCGACAATTAGTCAACTGTCACAGATAATAAAAACAGTATTGAGACACAAAAATGTTTGACAGATCCACCAATCAATCATAATTAATTAATTAACATTATAATCTGACAACTTTCATATCGAAACCTATAACGATTATGATCGGTTATTATTATTATTATATTTGTATTTTTTTGGGGGGACGCCTGTCGTCCTTGTGGAATGAGTGTCAAGTTTAATGTAAACGTATGTACCGAAACGGATCTGCTCGGGACGTCTCGTGGACAAATAATAAAAGCCATGTTAACGCCTGTGCAAAATTTCCTTTTGTAAACAAAAATCATCGTATTAATATTTCAGAGTCACGCATGTTTCAATGGAAAAAAACATTGAATTTTTAACACGCGATGATAATTGTGCAACGAGACTTTGACTCATTGTTAATAACAATCTATTACGTTACCACGTACTTTTACGTTCTTCATTTTGTATCACTTAACCAGACTACAACAGTGAATTCACGCCGGATGATTGTCAGTATAAATTTTGTTGACTGTGATGCAGCAGCAGCAGGTATAACAGTGCACGAAAGAAATATAACCTAAAAATACGAAGTAACGAATCCAACCGAAGCAAAAGATTCTTCGAGTTCAATAAATTTCATCGATACGAACCTTTACCATTATCGAAACATCTTTATCGAGTGGTTAGTTAACCGATTAGTTATGGCGAATCAGGCACAAAATTTCTGTTCGAGTCCGTTCAATGTACTTTCTAGTGCCTCGTGACAACGTCTTTTGAAACGGACGCTTCGTCCTTTGTAAATGCTAAGGTGAAAGTCTCCTTTTATTCTTACTGTGTCCTATACACAAGGTACACAGAGTGTTACGGTACTAGTACCAAGTAAATGAAAATCCGAGCTAAACAAATTACGATTCGAAGATGTCATTTTAGTTTAACTATTTCTACCGAGGCTCCCCTGACGTACGTTCACGTAAATGATTACCCGAGTTTGCGGAGCTGATGCAGCTTCTTGATGGTAATTGACTTGTTCGTTAATACAGCGGCGACACGATCGATTCGATGAGATTAAATATTAATCCGACGAAATCTTCGCGATCACTTGTACAGATTGCTCGATGAATATTCAATGGTTTTGAAAAAAGTCGTTAAACCTGTTTCTCGATATTTTTAAACCCTGGAACACGAGAATTATTGATGTCGGATGATTCTTATGGATACACTGCCTTAAGGTGCTGTTGGAAGTTAACCTCAAATGCTGAACGTTAGACATTTGCCATTTGTTCGTTCAAAACGTCTCGATGTATTTTATCCTTGCGATCTTTGCTTATATGACGGCCCATCAGAGTCGTAGAAAAAAAAAGAGATACTTTTGACGCTACAGTGTCTAACGGCATCGCGCATTATCGTTACGAGAGATTTCTAGTTCACGTTCAAAAGTCACGCCTGGCTGTCTGCTGCGACTTGCAGGTAAATCGAATCGTTTATCAGTTTCGCGTGTTTTTTCATTTCTTCTCGATAAGGAATTAAAAGGTTATCGAATATTTTTATATGCTTGGAATCAAGTCACGTGATAATTTTTTATCTTTTTTTTCGCGGGGATTTTCTCGTTACGAACTTCATGGGGAAATTCCGTGACTGCGTTCACGGTGCAACGCACTTTACGCACTAGGCAATCGCGTGCCGTTACTTTAACGGGGAGAACGAGTAAGAGAGAGAAAGAACAGTGGAGAATATTGAAGGACAGAGAAAGAGAGAATCCGTAATGACGTTAACGAGGTAGACTGTTGGCACGAATGAACCGTAAAAATTCGGATTATCCTTTCGAAAGTAATGAATCTTTCGGCCGGGTTTTTTCTGAGGGTGAGTTTACATCGTTCGTTTAATTCATTTCTTCAATTTGCTTCATTTACTGCATCTGATTCACTTACCACAATCTGGTCGCGCTCGATATATATTTTTTTCACGGTATCGTTTTTAATGGTTCTACTTCAATTGATTTTATCGATTGGATCATTTTCGTATCTCCTCAAATCTTTTTTTTTTTGTAAATAGATAATATTGTAACAGGAATGTCATATGTCAGTCGTAAAGCGTGTATCATAAGGTCAGAGTAGCTCGTGACTAAGAGCCTAATCGCAAGATCGAGTTAACGGATTTTTTTTTATTTGTCTAAAATGGCTGCGGGGCAAATCCAAACGAAAATTTCTTTCGATTGAAAGTCGATCAAGCCGATGCTCGTTACTGGATTACGAAATCGTTTAATCATGAAATTATCGACTACGATTTATTTATCAACCGATTGAATAATTGTATTTTTTTTCAGCCTTATTAATGTAATATAAGAAGCGTCTATCGCTCCTTGTCACAGATAATAATTAATCTAATATTTTTTATAGGGATTTCTATTCTTCCTCAATCGCACCACCCGAGCGTAGCGAGGATGAATAAATCAAGTTCTATTGGATAACCTATAAATATCACAGAGGATAACTGATGACTCCTAGTTAATACAAAAAAAAATACTCAGTGATATATCGACACTTGGAGTTAGTCTAAAACTATGATAAACGTAAGGATTCTAGGAACTGAATAATCTCTCATTATGATAAATACAATTAGATAATTTTTACCCATAATTCGTAATCAGTAAAACATACTGATTTGATTATAAAAAAAAAACATGTATTTAAAAACAAGAAAAAAAATCTAAAATTTATTCATCATTTCTATAGAATAATTTATAATCGTTAAAAAAAAATGGGGTTCCAGATTACATAACATTTTCATATACGCCATAAGTCACGAGCTGGCGAGTTACGAGTTATGAATCCTGAATTATAGTGACAACAAACTAAAGTCTACATACAATTTTAAACTCACCCACAAAGTGTCGTACGCTTGTAAACGCTATCAAAAACATTTTCCCGATCAATTTCCATCGATTCGTCCTTCCTCCTATCGCCAACATCAAAGTCGTGATAACGAAGAGTCTTCGCCTTTGAAAAATCCGGCTCTTCGACATTCGTCATATCCACCGAATTCGTTTAGCAGCTACCGGAAATCAAGTTAGATCACGAGGATCTTCCAGACATGACAAAAGATCCAGACACAAATGTCCTCCGTGCCGTGATCGTAGACAGAATATAAGAACACAAGAAGACGTGAGAAGAGAAAGATAAACGTTACCTCGTGAAGTGCGTCCATGAAGATTTGAAGAATCGTCGTTTGCAAGGCCATCTAGATTGACTTGTTTTTATCAGAATAGAATCAGCAGTCAGAACCTAGATGACGATGGTGGCAAGATGACTGTCGGAATAAATTCTAACATTTTTTTTTCTTAAAGTAAATCCGCTCTTAAAAATTCCCAGAGTTTCCTCGTATCTCTTCTGTAAACAGAGGTCGCAACGCTCGACCTAACCTATTCGTATTGATATCTCGTACAACCGTAAGTGCATCGTTATTACTACACGTACGTACGTATAAAGTAGAAAGATAATAATCGCTTCAAAGCATCATAAACCGACCTCGATGACGTTTACGAAGAGAATCAATGGAATGCGAATATTTAAGTCGTTTAAGGTAATTCGTGTAGTTTCAACGTAAAATCATTGTTTCGTATGCCCGCTGCGTGCCACTACCGAGTAAGTACATATTATACGTTATCTATTCCAGTAGTGTTTCCTTTTGGGAACGCGATACACTACGAGATTATTAATCCACCTTAAGTAGTCGACGTTGTCTCGCAGTTATAACTTGGAAGATTTTCTTAGAACAACAAAGAAATTGGTCTACTTGGAAATGTTTCAAGTTTTTAGGTTATAACTGCACTGCCATTACGGAATTTACGTTTACAGCATCATTCACTGCTGTACTTTGTCTTGCTAGGTATCAACCTGTGGCAATTTACAGTAACTATACTATGTCTCGACGTCTCTCCTGTGAACGGATGATAACTGTGGGATTCTTGGGACCTTCTACGGATTAAAAATATTATCGTTATAGACATACGTGAAGTCAGCCAACCACCGTGGGATAGCTTGATGAATTATTTGCTGTTGGTAAGACTGCGTTATTCTAACGCCGTATGTACTTTTATATTTTATGTATATACATAGGTAATCAGGTAATATGAGTATAGCTATAAACTATTGACCTTAGGTAATTAATTTTATTATAAAGCATATCTGTATCTCATATAATTATTTTATATTACTAAATTATCTTTGAACGAGGCATGACTCGATGAAAAAATGTTCATATTGTTATCAATATTATATCTATTCGAGACTTTCTTTTGGATGGTATAGAATGGCAGGCGTGATATTTTTAATTGGAGAGAAAGACTTTTGGATGGCAGAAAGTTTTCTCTCGAGAGAATTTCGAATGGGCGTATTCGGTAAATCGAGTTGAGGCATCTTGTAATGTAATTCGTTTAGTTGTCCAGTAGTAACATTGTGGGCGGACTAGTTTACGCTCCCAGTATTTGATCCATTGTTCGATTCTTTGTGGGTTGCCATTGAAATTTCACTTTTATTCATTTATTTCTATCGGATCGTTATTCGTTGTTTAATTTCATAAAGAGTCTTCGATGGGACGAGTCTATAGTCACGGACGTTATTAGAGCGAAAATTTGTATTATTGAGTCGATCGTGTTAATCTAATCCAATCTAAAAAAAAAGTTTTGCTCCTAGATGATTACCTTTAAATTTCAATGCCGAACGTGTGATCTGCTGTTCTGAATTCTTTGCTGATAATGAGCTCTGTCATGTATAATGAAATGTTTATTAGTTTAAAATGAAGTACAATGACTTAATTACAATTTTATAAATTTTCATTAGGAGATTCGAGTGATTTTTTTTTCGTAATAAATAATTTATTCCTTTCGAGGATCACTCTGGTATTGTTTAAGTCCTATGGACTTGTCGATTGGTCTACCAATAAGTAAACTTGGAATAATGTTGTTTTCAATTCTATCTGCGATTTGTTAATTCATGTCAACCTTGACACGCATAATAATGGATGATCGTTACAGTGTGATGGCAAATGGATACTTTACTATTTGCCCTTTTCTGAGGTCATGGTTTTGCCATTTTTTTTTAATATCAGACTAGTTATGTACGTTTGATATACGTGTATCTAGTAAGGGATATGTCGACGTGCATTATGATTAGCATCATTCTGAATTGTGTCATCGAATATTCTATAGGCGTAACAGCATACGCGACCTTATACGAATTATATATTTTGACGATCGTTCTTGAATCGATTGTATTGCATTACGGTCAAGGTCTTATCTTTTTCGTTTTTTTTAATCCATTGGACCATTGAAAACCGCGAGGTTTATTAGAGTATATATAAGTTGCAATGAGTAATTTATGAACTTATAATTATTATTATCTATTTAATAATCATTGTTGATAATAACCACCTGTAGTAGTATATTGTTTTACGATTTTATATTACGGCTTTAATACGATTTATAGCCGTCTGTGTATTAATTGATTTGTTGGAAACGTTCTCGGACGGGATCGATGTTTTTTTATCATTCGGTCGCTTGAAACACGATTATTCTGATTTATATGTATTTATGAAAAACTAGTGACGGGTTTTTTTACTTGTTGATTTTGAAAATGCGATCGACTTTATAATACTGAATCGTAAAAGACGCAGAGACGTAGATTGCATAAAACTGTATTATCGACAAAATATCTTTTTGATGCATCAGCGCCAGCTGTTGATTCGAAGTGAAGCAGAAGGTCCTAGTCGCGTCGTTCGGAGTAAAAGCGTTGTCCCTTAACCTTAACCTAAACTTAATCGTTTGTACCGGAATTTTTAATAAAACGACAAAGTATGGCGAATCCGAGTCTGTTGGATATGACAGAAGAAGATGCGGCAGATCTTCAGTTTCCAAAAGGTACGTTGAAACAATCCCCGAAGTCATATGGTACAATTTCGCATAAGGAATTTTTCATAACCTCACTTTTTTATGTTTGAATGGATATGAGAAGATTGTTAGTAACTTACTGTCAGGTCTAAAGTAATGATTTTCTTGCTTTCAGACTGCCCATCGAGTCGAGCTGTAGAAACCGAACATGATATAGAGCTCGAGGTGTCAGTCCTGAAGGAGGAAATCCTTACTTCAGATCCAACCTGTCGTATATGCAAAACAATCCTCTCAGAACCTTACATTCGATGTGCCGAGTGTTCGAATGTTGAAATTTGTCCTCCGTGTTTCTCCAGTGGTTCTGAAGTTGATGAACATAAAAACAATCATAATTATATAATTATAAAAAATGAATTTCCATTAATTGAAAACTCAGGTTGGTCTGCGAAACAAGAGTTAGAACTATTGGATGTCTTGCAGGAGTGTGGTTTCGGTAACTGGGTGGATATATCTAGAAGAATACAAGGGAAATCCCCAGAAGAATGCAAATTACACTATTTACAACATTATATAGATAATCAAACTTTACCTGGTTTACCAAATATTAAGGAGAGTGAAGCAAGTTTATTCAGTTCTGAGCCAATACCATATTTATACAAATTACATGATCTCGAAGAACCACCCAGATTTGCAACAAATACAGTAAACTGTCGTTTATTGGCAGGTTATAATGCAGCTAGGTCTGATTTTGAAGTAAATTTTGATAACCACGCAGAGTCATTAATTTCTGATTTGAGATTCGATGAGTTTATCGAAGGTGACAGCGACTATTATTTAGGAAAAAGTTTACAAGTAGCAATAGTGGAAGCCTACAATCATAGGCTACGAGAAAGAAAGAGAAGACAACAAGTAATAAGGGATCATGGATTAATAGCTTTCAGAAGAACAATGTCTTGGTTACATAGATACGATAGCACCATTACAAGACCTATCGCTGAAAGATTATTAATTTTCATGCAGCTGGTCAAAGGGATGGAGTTTGATTACATCATGGAGGGACTTCATCATGCTGGCGAATTAAAGAATTATATTCACAGGCTTCTCGAATTTCGTAAAAATGGTTTAAAGTATTTTCATAGCGTACCAACTTTTCAAAAGTTGACCAAACTTCGACAGGAGAATGAAAAAGATAGAAAGCAATATTTAACGAATGCTGAGTACAATTGGAAGAGTATACTACCTGGTTGTGTTTCGAAAACAAATGCTCCATTAATGACTACAGCTTCACAACGAAAAGCTCCACCACCTCTTGTGATCAAGGGTTTACCTGGATATGAAAAACTTACTGCGGCTGAAAAGGAGCTATGTTCTACAGCACGAGTTGTACCCACTAGTTACTCCGACTTCAAACATCTCCTTATAACTGAGAATAAAAAATGTGGTTCACTGCGACTGGCTCAGGCCAGAGTGCTTTTAAAAATCGACGTAAACAAAACCAGAAAGATATATGACTTTTTAGCGGAACAAGGTTACATTAATAAACCAGTTCAATGATGAAACTTTTAACCTTAATATTTAATAAATTAGCTTCAAATTGTTATACACTCTCGCAACACCTGAGGGACTGTTCAGTATTTAAGTATGTGATATTAGATTTTAAGATAATTAAGATATTAAGATATGTAAATAAGCGATGGTCATTCAGTTTTCATGGATAAACGTCGCTCGTACCCAAATTTTTTAAATTTATTACATTCGTTTGGTACCGTATTTTGTAGATAAAAAAATATATGATTTTTTTTCGTAAAAACGTTGTGTGTAATATGTACAATCTTTTTTCTAATTTTCTTCAAATTTATTTAGTTCCTAAATATATGAGGTAAGGGTCCAGGTCGTCAATTTCGATCTTTTACGCGAATACGAGATATGCATGTCAATTTAATATTTTAGAGATACATAACGAATCCATATTAGGTGTGACGAAATTCGTTAATAGGTCGGCATAATTAATTCACGCCTATTAAGAAATTATCTTATTACGTGCTGAAAAAAATACTTTTGCAACGATTTCTACTTCTCCCGGATTCCACGCGAGCGAGAATTTTATGAAATTAACATACCGTTGAGAAAATGTGAGAGAGAATCGAATCTCCTCTTATCTGTTCTACTTTCAATATCTAAATTCATCGAGGTCACCAGGAGGATCTACATGGATGCCAAAACTATCTTGTGTCTTGTGACGTGACGTGTTCTGTAAACAGTATGTGTAAACCAATCGAATGTACCAATCGTTCGAAATCAATATTTCTTTTCTATTGTGCAATCCGAACGAAAATAACTGAATCAAATAGAATTTTTGTACAAATATCCCCGCAGATTCAACATACCGAGTAGAAATTGCGATACGTGTAAAAATAAAAAAGAAATATTTTGTCACTTTGCAGAATTCGAAAATGCCGAGACTCTCCTGATAGCGGAAGTCCACATGTTACTGGAGCACAGAAAAGCGCAGAATGAATCAGCAGAAGAGGAACAAGAATTCTCGGAGGTCTTCATGAAGAGTCTAACTTATACGAATCGTTTTCGAAAATTCAAAAACAAAGAAACAATTGCGGCCGTCAGAAAGTATAAATTTCCATTAAAATTTGTTGATCGGTAATTCACACCTGTTTCAGAAATTAATTAACAAACGCGTGGTTACAGTTTACTGATGCAGAAGAAGCTACACAAATTCGAATTGGCGTCCCTGGCGAATTTGTGCCCAGAAACACCAGAAGAAGCGAAGGCCTTGATACCGAGTCTAGAAGGCCGTCTGGAGGACGAAGAAATGAGAACGATCCTGGAAGATATACAAACCAAAAGATCACTGCAGTATTAAAGTACCGTTACATTAACGAGTTTCAATTATTCAATACATCATTTCCGTGCACGCATTTCTTATAGGTATAAAATCAATAAAATTTACTTGCCAGTCACACGTCTCAAGTCCAAGCAGTCCTCTCTCTGGTCAGCATCTTTGAGAGATTCGATCTTAAAGAACGAAGACGCTGTGTGTATACACATTATAGTATTATAATTGATGCATTTTCATATATTTATCAAATATAAGCGCCATGTTTGGTACACAACAATTACTGCTATTTGTCGAGAATATCAATATTGATCAAAGAGAGTAATCTCGATTTGCCCAAACATTCTTGATGTTCCCCACTCCACACATGGTCCAGCCAGGAAGCATCAATAGGATCCACTATCATCCCAGTACATCAATAAACATGGCCAGTCCATATCCAAACATCCCACACAAGGATTCATAACTCTGTACTATCGACTAACTTTGCCTACAGGATGATTAAAGAGTAACCAAACATTGAAAAATACATTTTCAAAAAACTAAATTCAATGGTGAGTAGTAAAAAGTGATGTCGCTCTTATCGCTTCTCTAATAATTTTGTGCGCCTAGACAAGTTACACAATTAGCAGAGCCAGCAATTTGCGACAAGACACGGCTCAAAGAAGGCAGCTAATCGTGCCAGCAGCAACCGCACATTACGTCCAGGTAATTGCGTACGGTTGACTTTGCACGCGAAAGCGACTCCTGGGCCGTCATTATCATCGCACCGCTTGAGCCACGGATCTTCGCTCTTCCTCCTCGGATCTTCTGGCTGATCTTGGCTTTCATTGGCCAACTCGCAAGGCAGCCTGGATTCCATAACTTTATTTTTCCACAAATAAACAACGATAAGGATCAATGACGCGCGCCACCTATGATTTACGAAGTGCTCTAATGGGCACTTTGCTCCAGGGGAACGCAGTCAAACGACTTTTCATCAGGAAGCTTACAAAGTCATTGCTATACCAGGATCTTGTCTTGCGTTATATTGCGTATCGTTCGTAGAGACATCAGACGCGGCTACGATGGTCCAGGTTTATTAAATGGGACTACCCACCACCGCATATTGATTTCTAATGCTCCTGCGCTTTGCTCGTATGATCTGAATTAGAATTCAGACAGGATGTGACGTAGCAACGCCACTGGCAGGTTTCATCCTTGTATTTGAGGGTAAAATGGATTTTATTTAGAGACAAATTATATTTCGCAGGACATTTTTTTCAGTGGTTGTGTATATTGTCTAGCTTTAGGAGACATAAAATTTAATTTTCTTTCATTGTAACTTATCTTTTATGTAAATATGGCAGACTCGTAGATACGATGATCTAGAAAAATTTGAATCTAAACAGTAAATCATCTAAAAATCTTACTTTCATATTGACCTGTCTCATTGGGAAGGAAGAGAAACTTTCTTTTAAGGCTACCAAAAGCCCCTGTTACACTGCAATACTTTCTGGGTATTACAGTAAGTTAAACGAAGACAGGCGCACTCGTCCAATTCTTCACTTTCAAAAAGTTACTTGATACTCTCTAGCCGCACAGCAATGAAACTGGTGGATTCGGGATTTCCAGATAATGTCACAATAGAGACGTTCACGTAATTTCAACGATATTAAGTGCATCCACAGCCTCTTTATAAAAATCTTCTCGAGTAAGGAAGAGAACTATTTGATCGACCTTCGTTTCATCCGTTGACCACGTAGGCGAGTGCCATCTCCCACGCGAATTCGATATCTCAAATGGTAAGGCAGTTTTTTAATACGAAAGCTTTAAATCTGCCTGGAATTAAATTTCGAAATGATAACGAGACTTTGACAGTCTTAGAGACAATTAAAAGAACGATTACCAGTACGTCAAAGCAGTAAATTCCCGTGAGACTTCTAGTATCTTTCTTATCGCTCAGTGCTAATGGACCGAGAATTAAACCGCAGCTACTGATTATCAGAAGCGAAATGTGACATTAATTTTCGAATAATTAACTGTATATTATTCTTACGTTACTGTCACAACATTATAGTCGTACTGACACAGCTGTCGGTATACATATATCTATTCGTCGACGCATTTCAAGGGTATAAGACATTTAAGTTCGCCAAATACTTTTGCTTTATTATTTCTCATTCTTCTCGTCTCCACTCTCCTTCGTCATTCTTCGTAAATTTTTTAAATCTGTTTTTCAAATTCCTGCCCGTAAGAACCAGCTGCACTTAACAAGAGCACCAGGTTGTCGTATCACTCAAAGAATTCGCTCGTCTTATAGAATTAAATTACTGAACGATTCTCGTCGACCTCGTTACTCTTTTTTTTTTCGTGTCTTTTCTCTCTCTCTCTCTCAATTGGTCCCTGCCTATTCCGTCTCTCCCACTTCCTTCGTCTTAGGCCATTGGAAACACATAAATACCTTAATAGAAACAATCTGAGCCGAACATGGATCTCGTACAAATTCGTAGAATTTCCAAAGCTCCTCGTGAATTCTCTCCTTTAAAATAGAATCTTAGCAGAACGCAACAAGTACGCGTTCGCGATATCTTCTGGCAATCTATACACCAATTCGCATAATTCCCACCCATGAATTGGTCCTTTCGCGAGGTTTCCCACAAATGTCTAAATTCCTTCATCCTTCTCACTTTCTCTGAGTCAGACTCGACTCATTGAGAAATCAGCATCCTACTTTGGGCGCAGATGAGTCAATCCTCTATATTTATTAGAGTCCTTTGTTTCAAGGTCTCTAATCATTCGTAGGCATGATAACGAATTTATTTCGAGTAATTTTGGCAGTGCCGAATACGTCACTGTCTCCCTCAGCGTTTTCCCTACAATTGAATGCAAAATCCTTTGGTCGAAGCACTGACGATTATTTCCATGGACACGCTTTTTACCTTATCGATAAAAATTTTTGATCCTATCGGATTGGTCATTGGTCACTGATCTCTTTCGTAGCTTGTATCCTGAGCTTGCACTTTGACCCCATCCATTTGCCCACTGACTTTCCTAATGTCACGTGGCGGTTTTCATGATCGATTGGCAAATCATGTATATTCTTTGACTGTTCGATTACTTTTTATTGGAAGTGACAATTCGAATGTATAGATGAGCTGAGCGACAAGATTGGATATAATTACAGGATTAAATATTCAGCAAATCTTTTACCGATACTCGCTATAGTATATGAATTTATTAACAGTAAGACGTTAATGTGTGTATTAATATTCAGGTGAACGATATTTTAGTTACACGTTGGAAAGATATATATATCCGGTTAGATTTGCAGAAACTCCTGTCACATTCGCACAACTTACCTCTTCTTTTACTTGTGAACTTGTCCTTGTGGAGATTTGCTTGTAGAACTAATAACGTTAACTGATCTTGTAATATTTACGGGAGTAAAACTATGGTTATTTTTACAACGTCACTTATGTATAAAGTTAATAGCGTAGATTTTATGGAGTAAGAATGATAAAGTTACGTATTTTTTTCTTCTTGAATCTACAGCGTTTTTGGTAAAAAGATCATTTGATTCGCGCTGCGTCAGATGCGCCATTTTGAATTTTTTAAAAAATTGTCAAGTAACATTCGATTTCAAAAACCTTAATAATTCTCCATTCTCAAGGAATCAAGGGCATCCATTAGGTATTTTCTCGTGTAATTCTAAGGGTTTTTACATTTCTTTAATATCGTGACGCTCCAGTGAATCCAACGGAAATACGTCATAGATCGAATAGGATACGGGCAATGTTATTTCACGAGGACCTTTTTTTATCCTCTACGATTATTCTTTTCCGTGCAAAACGTATAAATTATATATAAAAGCCCGTCTCATATATTAATTTCATAAAGACATATTCGAGAAACAAACTTCGTATCTTTGTCATAGATAACAGAGCTCTACTGTATTTCTATGTGACATAAGAAAAGTTACCTGGCCCGCGTATCAAGATAACGGCCGAAAGTTTAACTTCCCGAGCATTCTTATGTATCATCAAATCAATAGTACATTACCAAACTCGACAGACTCGACTGACCAGCGCGTTAGTTTCGTCCGCAGCGAATTCACCAGCTGCGAAATTATAATTCGATTGGCTGGAACGAAAGTAGGAAGGACGCTAGTCAAAACAGTCGAGACTTCTTAACGAAAACGTAACAGTTTGACATACGGTGCGTTACGTACCAGCGTGGCTGAATATCGGATGTGCCATTGTACATTATGTAGAATAAATATATAGGTGCATTGAGGTATGTAAGATTGCGTGCCGTGTGTAGAGATGCAGTGTGGCTGGTGTTGCGGATCGTGCGTGAAGGTGGCGTGCAATCGAGCAAGTGAAGGAGCGAGTGACGAGTCGGCCCTCGGAGTCCTCCGTCGCGTCTACCAAAAGCCGAAGTTAGCCGAAGGCGGCCGAGCCGGAGCGCCGGCACCGCTTCGGAGCGTTCGGGTCAAAATATATTCAGTGTATTCTAAACAACCATGCGACGTGCTATCACGTTTTGTTTGCTCGAACGCCTCTGAGTATCATTGACGATTGATACGGGCGTCTTTCGCGTCTCCTCCTCGTCTCGCAGAGGTTTTTCCGGCGTGTCCTACGTGCTCCGAGATCCCCGGTCGTCGCGAACCTCCCGGACATCGCGAACCTCGCGGACCTCGGGGTCAGTGTCTGGCTCAGTCTGCTTCCGAGGATCCTCGGCAGGAACCCTGCTCCGTGCCTCCAGGGATCCGATCCTGCCGATCCTGACTATTTTAGCAGGCTCAGAATTTAACGGGGATACTTAAACGCGTGTCACGTTAGCTTTAGTTGATTTCCTTTGGTTTCTCGTTTGAATTTAACGTTTTGTTTATCTCATTGAAATCTCGTAAGATCGAATCTTACGATCGGTACTTGCGTCTTTGTATTTGTGGCTTCTTTCTTATTCGCAAAAATGTGAACGTCGATACTTCCTCTGGTACATCCGCGACGGTTTTGTAGAGGCTGATTGTGATTTTCTGAGACTTTTAAAGAATTTCTGGTGATCCTTAGTCTCGTCTTCCTCGTGGTGGATGAACTACTACGTACGTTCGTGGCAGTGCCAGTGCGTGGACTAAGTTTGAAGAGAAATTTAATACTAACTCGTGTTTATTCCTGGCCTTGAGATTGCTTGATCTGTAAATCCGAGATTGTTCTGGCCTTCGTTCCTGTCAATTTCTTTTGATTCGAATATTTGTCGTTTGTCCTGCCACTTCCACTGTTTTGCCGTCTATTGAAAGCAGAAAGAACTGCATTCGTTGACACTGGAGAGATAGTAGAAGGCGAGGACGTTTAAAAAGTTTGTGCATTCAAATCAGTGTCTGACCGAAGGATCCAGCGATAATGCAGGTGCATCCAGTAAATTGGTGAGCATGTAAGATATTTTAAAAAATAACATTTGATTCGCTGATTTTCAATTTCCAATATATATTTCCTCCCTTTGATCATTTTTCGATAATAATGGTCTGTTTTTTCGAGCTCAAACCTGCTATTGATTTTCCTTATTTTTACAGTAAAATTGGCATATCTAAAATCGAACACTGAATGGTTCGAGTGATGAGAGCAATTTCATGTACTATACAATTTCTATGCATTATTCATAGAGGAAAAAGTGAAAAATAATATATTTGGCTGTAAAAGGTTATATTCATGCAAAAATTTTGAAATTCTCCTTAACCTTTGTCAGTATGATAAATTCATTCTGTGACAAGAATTGTCAACCTGTCGCTTCTAGATTTTAAAACCAGCGTCAAAGGGAGTCAAACGGCTCGATAGAAATAGGGAAGGCAGAGAAATGGAATTGCGAACGACCAAGTGCATATCTGAGTTTCGAGTGGTGAAATAATTTATAGAGAATCTCGGAGAGAAGCATAAAGATAAAAAGAGATAAAAATAAATAGCTAAGACACGCAATAAAAAAGAAATGGAAGCATAGTCATTTTCGGGAATCAAAAAGTAGAAAACTTTGGGGTCGAATCGACCCGTCGTAAAGTGCGTCCGGTCGGCCATAAGTGTCGTCGGCAAAAAGTTCACCGAGAAGGAGCGTCTCGACGCTTCCAAGTATCATCGATTTCCCAAGGCGCTTTATCAAAGAAAATGAAGGACTTGGGGTACGTTCACACGTCGATGCATCACACTTCTTATCGCTCAAGATTCTGGCTCGAGGTCGATCTCATCGCGTGGACGAACTTTTATTCATCTCATCCTTTATCGAATTCTGGTAATCGCTAATCTACCGGCACATACGACATGAGATTAAGGAGCGTTCTTAACATCAATCTTCATCCACGCGATAAAAAGACTCCTGCGCATTTGGTTATTACGGAAACGCGAAGACGCGAACGTCGCGTCCATCGACACGCGACGCGTCCACAAGCTCGGCAAGACGCCGGTCTTATTGAAACGTGGTACAATACATACACAGCCGATTAGTCCCATATGTCAATAATAATCGTCATTCGTAATGCCGACTGGTCTTATCCAAGAAAACACAAGGCACCAATATCAACGACCTGTAGATACCAACTACTGGTATAAGAACGTAATGAAAACCTTCGGCCGGCGTCGTTGCGCGTTTATCGTTAATTATTTAAGCGTCCATTTTGTCTCCATAGATCGAGGCGACGTCGTCATAAAAAATGTCTCTTTCCCCTCCCATAGAATCCATACCTGTCCCGCCGTCATTAAAGTTAGATAATATCTTTATCCAATGTCTTCCTCGCTGGACATTCAAACTGGGTGTCGTTACGTGCGAATACGCCTTCGTGAAATAGCACGTAATTCGCTTTAAAAGTTCCTTTTCACGTTTTTATTTCTCGTCGCTATTATTTTTCCACTCTTATCATAAGATGGTTTAACTTTCTTTGGGCGCCTTTTTATTCCTCGATAAGAATCACACTCTGACGCGAATATATCTGCAGTCGTCGCTCGTTGAGAACTGTTTCGCGCGTCACAGGCCACCAGGCTCGTTGTCCTTACGACAAAAATGTCAACTGCAATCGGCACGTTAACGATCCTATGTACACATGGCTTTCCTATTTCGTTTCTTCTTACCTGTTCCTCGACTCTCTCTCACTAGGAAGCAGATCATTTGTCGCAAAGCGAATCTTCAACCTCACAACACGTTCCGCGACACGAATCTCTGGCGGAGGCCAACTGCGACCAACGCAGCTGCACCTGCGACTATCGTGTATCGCATCTGCATTCGATATCGTCTGCACGATTTATGACCGATTCGAGATAATGATATATAGGACTTTGAAGGAGTGGGGAGGGCAGATAAATATTATCAAAATATCAATTACACAAGATTAGAGAATTTTTTCGTACATACATATATTTGATATGCGAGCTTTGATCAGCAGTTTCTGTATGTACCTGTACATATATGTATAATATTCAATTATCTACATATATGATTAATCGGCTCAAACGCCTCAACCGAAGTTCCCCCGTCCCTTGGATTCCTATAGTAAAATCAACTTGAGTTGCTGCGCTTGAACTGAATAGCTTTGTTATATATTAACGTATACGCCCGCAGTTGACTCGCAGGAAATATTGGCAATTTCGTATTACTCGTTTAATTAGCTGTCGATCGAATTAATGCAAAGAGGGAAACTCCCCTGTCAAAACTGTGCAGCGCACGTGGACTTTTGTCGATTTTCGTGAGATTGATATTTAATAAAAGGGGTTTTGTTTCTTCGGTGAGAATCAGGGTAGCTGATAGGGGGATCGTGTATGATAGGAAGACCGTAAAAAAGAAGGTCCTCTGACTTCTTGTAGGACGCTTCAATCTTCGCTCCTGGACCTTTCCCTATCCCGAATCGATTAATCAGCTGTTTTCCTCCCCCTTCGCTTCTTTTCCTTCCTCTCGATCGTTCACTTCGTGTCGTGTAAGATCGATTAACCTCGACGTTTTTCGATATCGATAATTGTCGGGTTATCACGGGATCTATTATAATAATGTTAACAAGCTCATTCCGTAATTTTATCCTTTTGTCTAGGTTGACGGACAAACCCCCTTTCCTTCCCCGACTCACCTTACCACGCAAAGCTATACTGGAATTCAATAAATTTTGCCTCCCTCGTTTTTCACGATAAAATCTTTCGAATCGCCTTGTTGTTTAGACGCTGATCTTTCATCGCTCGAGAATTTCTCCTGGTCGTCGCGTAAAGCCTCTGGGCGAATTTTCAAAGACTATTCTTTCGTTTAGCGTACCTATGAAAATATCTTCGGTCCGCGTTCGCTGATACGATAAAGGCGCACGCGCAATGCGCGCACTAGTTTCCCTGCGCGTCGCTTATAATCGCCTCTAGTACGTAATTCGTTTTGATGAATCACAACGCGTCTTTCCCGTCGCTACATTGAAAATGCTAATCGTTTCCATCGATGCATCGAATGGCTCGTGTGGTAATGAGGAGACGCGTTCGCATTTCTTATGTCGCCACTGACGATAGCGTCCTTTACGCGTTTCAATGTGCCGACGTCAATCAGACTCTTACGCGTTGTGAAAAGGAGACCTGAGGATCGTCTGGCGAGACGCTCTGCCCCTGCTGTCTCGTGACTTCGTAATTTCGCTTGGATCGAATTCAGTCTTGAATATTTTTCTTTTTCTTTTCTTATCGTTTTCTCTTTTACTTTCTCCTTATCCTCCAGTTGGTACGGCAGGACGTACGAGATAAAGAGGCAGACGGGCTTCGCGAAGGAAGATGCAGCAGGGAATTTATCGCGCGATGGATTGCTCTCATAATTCTCCGGCCGCGCGGGCAAACGAAAGGAGACGCGCTTGACAGGCTGTACGAGGGACGCCGTAGCGTCGTTGCGTACCGGACTTTAGTGGAAACGCTCGACGACGTCTGTGGCGAGAAGTTGCGGGAATCTTGAGTTTTCATGAAAAACGTGGCTGGGTGAGTTAGCCATTGTGACGGGGGAGCCTGAAAGAAAAAGTCGAAGAAACAAAAACGAGAAACAATGGTAATCAAGTGGGACGTTGTTGAATACACGAGGGCTTGGAAAAGTTTTTGTACCGAGTGAAATCCCTGCCGTCCCGACGTTTCATATTTTGAACTTGAACGCCTCCCGACGCCTGGCGTCTCTCTTCCCGTATCTCTACGCTCTCGTGAGATCTATCTCCCCATTGTGCTTCCTTCGCTCCTCGATCTCTTGTACTTTGGTCTGTCGCTTTGAAACGCTGGTGAACTTTGTGAAAATCCCACAGGAGCTTCCTCGTGGGAGAACCGGAAACTGCGCCGAAGTCTATTTATCCGTCCGATTTCCGCCTAAGATTCGACGTGAACTTGACTGGTTATCGGCCAGCGACATAAAGGCGATTCTGCCAGAGGCAGTTGGAGTTACGTCAAATCGAGCTTCGCTCGCACGATGCGTAACAGTTGCGTCGATGATTGGCGCGATTCGAGCGATCGACGCTCTTGGCTGATCGACCAGACGCGCCCGTCGACTGTTTCTTTTATCGGGTTAAGATTTGACCCCCTTAGTTTTGCGAAATTTTTGAATTTGGTGACTTTTTTGTTCCCGCCTCTCTGGAAAAAGGATTTTTGGAAATGCCAGTCGTATTCACCTCCTCGCACCCTCCTCCCTTCGCCTAACACATACGATCGCACATGTCGCATCGCTTCTTTCCTGGGGAGGGCTTGGCCATTTAGATTCATCTTATCGCCTTTCCTTGTCCGCTATCGTTGACACAGGATCCACGCGCGAGGGTCAATCGTCTAACGATAATTTTTGTCAGTGACGCGAAAAAATATTGAACTTAAAGATTCGGCTTCATGGTCATCGACTCTCAGCTGACGCGATATAAGGCTGTCTGGACGGTCGGCGCTGCCTTCTCGCTTGCCGCTGGTCGCGAGTGCGCCTTTAGCTCGTAGTTCCCGTCGGTGTGGCCGGCGACTAGCGGCAGGTCAATAAGCCTCACTTTCAGGCCAGATAACGCCCCTTCCTCTCGCGGGCCAGAGAGCACCAGAGTGGAGCACGCGGAGCACGAAGCACGGAGGAGCACGCTGGACCACTCTTCTTCTCACTCACTCACTCACTCTCTCTCGCAGCATCCCGCACAAGCGTCACCCACACTCCTTCTCACTCTCCATAGACCCGGACCAAACCGTCTCAGTTTGAGCTGAAGCCTCGAAGCAGGTGCGCCGGATGCATTCTACGCATACCACTCGACTCTGGTCCTCATCCAGCATCACACGTCGATCTCATCCTCCTCGTCTTCCTCTTCTCTCTGCTTGGTCTCCTTATCTCTTCTTCCCCCTCTGCGTTCATCTCAATTCTTTCATTCTCCGCCGTGTACTACCCTTTCCCTTTCATTCACGGTACTCTCTCTCTCTCTCTCTCACTGTCTCTCCTTCCTTCTCCCCCCCTCCCCCCGTCGCACCCACATGACTTACTTCTCCCGAGGAAACAGATAGCAGCATCCGCCATCCTTAATTATTTTTATCAACGGTGTTCCACGTCTGGACCTCCCCCGTCGGACTTGTCTCAGGAAATCAGGGGCGACGACTAACCCAGGATACCCACGTCCCCACCAACTCGATCCTTGCCCTTCGAGGGTTAAGGGTGATCGGGTCATGGTCGGGATTTGGCTGCCGTCGAACTTTGACCTCAGCAGCCCTCGATCGTGCGGTTGCGTCACTTTTGAATCGCAGCACGCGTACTGCCTTCGCGCTCCGCTCGTCGCGTGCAAACGGTATATTTTGTGTATCGGTACGGCGGACGAGATTTCGCGCGAATAATTGAACGTCTAAACGGGTCGCAGATTTCCGTGCATTGGCAGACCTTGTTACGTAATTCATATATCGAACGGCAAGGTCGTCGTCGGTTGCACTGGCCTTGCCGCGCGCTTCGGAGATCGAGCGCGACTCCTCTTAAAGGCAACTCCACAGTCGGGCGACGGGACTCGTCGGGCGCAGGGCATCTCGGGATCGCACGACGTTCGTGAGACAAGCCGCAAGTAGCAGAAGCCCGTTATGACCAAACATGGACTATGGCTGCCGGTCCGGCTCGCCGATCCGGTCGTTTGCGCCAGGAGGCGCCGCGACGCGAGGCAAGCGCTGGATGCACTGGAATCGTATATCGGAAGCTTACGTAGTCAATCCAAGAATGCGACGTTCCAGTTAAACGGCCGAATAGGCCATTTGGCTTCGGTCTGGCGAAGCCACCTTAGATTTTTCGTCACGACTCTCCTCGTCTACTCGTTTGCCGTTTCCTCGGGTAAGTTCGTCGGTGGCGCGTGGTGGCGAAAAAAAATTTCATTTTTTGGATTTGATCTTTTTTTAAGAAAATTTTTTTCTCATTCAAGCCTTTTCATTTAACGCGTCGCGCAAATTTTTCATCAATGTTTTACGTCTACGCGATCGCGCCTTTCCTCTCCTGTCCACGTCTTGTCGCTGCCGTTGCGATAGTCACGTATAACGGATCCATCTCAAATTGTATCCAAGTCGAGTAATTGCTCCGAGCAACTGGCAAGGCAGTTTAACATCCGCGCGGTGAGCCGTGGCGGTTCACTCTCGGCAACTCTGTAAATTAGTAGGGAGCTTCGACGCCATCCGACGCCATCCGACGCTCTACCGACGTCTCTCACGTCGACGGGCTCGCATTCGTCCCTGTCGTTACCTTCGACGGCCCCTTGTGCACGTCACGGCTAGCAATTCGATAACAAATTTGGAACGAAGCATTTTGTTATCAACCTCCTGGACGAATTCGTGCCATCCCCCCCTTCACCCCTCGCTTCCTCACACGTGCGATTGCCATTTCCTCGTTTCTTTTTTCTGCTTCTCTTTTCGCAACCTCGATGACCCGTTTCGCGACTTTATCCTGTATTTCTAAGTGTTTCTACTATATTCGCAGTGACGTCACTTCCCGTCGCTAGATCATTGCATTTACTGATAACGCGCACAATGACTCCTCGGTGGATTGGTACTTGATGTAATTGATCTTGTCGCGCTGACCTCATTCTGTTTCGAGATCTCGATCGGTCTTATCGGAAGTTTTTGGACGAGTCCTTATCGGTTGGGGGGTAGGGGGGGTGGATGAGAGATGAATTTTCCTGCCACGTGGAAATTTCAAGGATCCGTCTATAGAGGAGCTGGAGGAGCAATGGCGGTTCGGGTACAACAATGCTAGTTCAGTGATCCAATTTCACAAAGCAAAATCAGTGAATAGAGAAATACGTTTGTGGTGGATGCTGGTTGCAATTTACTTTTCGCTGCAAATTTCAGGCTCGAATGTCAATTGGCTATTTTTTGCAATTGGGTCTCTCTCAGTCCGCGAATTCACCCTCGTACGAGTTATTTAACGTTTGTCCGCCTTTCAGCAGTTTGGCCACGTTTTTTTTTTAAAAACTCACTTGACCAGAAAAACTCGTCGTTTCCCGATATCACGATCTCGCCCGTTTTCAAACGCCATTTATCGCACTAATTCGCACAATTCCCTCGGTACCAACATTAAGCACGTTCCCATATCCGCGCTAGTACGTAAATCAGTATTCCGATCTGTACCCATAAATACGTTGTATCCCGAAACTCATAAATTTAATCCATGGAATTACCCGTTTGCACGAGAAAAATGTTTGTATTTTTTTTTGAATTCACGTAAAATTATTTTCACTAAAAATATCACTGGGGTCTTCGTAATTGAACGGCGCCATCAGAAATATCCACGTGCTCTCTTGGCGCTGCACGGTCTCCTCTGACGTATTTGTTTGCACTGCTCTGTGTGCTCTGCAAAGTGGCATAATGGCGCACCGTTGGTATTCCTGGGCATCGGAGAAAGACGAAAGTAAACCTAAGATCCATCAGGGCGACAACCATGGCCGAGAGTGCAATCGGTCTTATTGATTATCCCATCAGGAATGGAGGCGTGGGTGCACTTGGCGTGTGGCTAAGATCGCGTGAGAACGAGTATTGCAAAGTTACGAGAGGATCCACCAGCCGCACTTTGCGATACGTAATACCATCGGGGATACCAAGGTGAAAATAAATAGATAGCATCCAATTATTCACGAGAGCCCGATCCTTGAATCTTTGCCAAAACGTTATGGCCGCTGGGCGATTCGCTACGGTGTATCCATCTGGCGGAGCTTTTTTGCGTCAGATTTAATATCCTTCCGTTATCTGTGGGCGAGGGTCGCAAAAAATAACGATACTATGACGCAAAACGATTTTTCGAAGGCAACGTCGTTTGCTTGAAATAATAAAAAGGTCTTCGACCGTTTGTCTGTGCTTTTTGGCCTGGAGGAATGAAACGCGTGTATTGAAAAATCTTATTTCGACACAAGTGCTGCCATCTACTCTGTCGTCTGTCTTACGTGCGTTCTTTGTCGTTTTTTGCGGTACTAATACTGTCGCTCTTTGCTTTATTTTTTTCTGTGCTATATCCAGTCTTTTCGGTTAAGCATGTGACACGCGCTGGGAATACGGGATGATCTTTTGCTCTTTCGTTACTTTTGCTGCGATGCAGTTTGATGCGCTTGGGGAATTTATGCGTCCAGTGTCTTTGGTTATGTTTGTATGACGTGATTGACTGTCGGTTTTACTTTTTACGTAGGAATTTGCCGATACGCCGAAGCTTTTATTTGCGGCTGGGACATTCGCGACGGATGCGAAATAACGAGCTTGAAATTTCTCTCGGGTTTACGCACTGTTGCATAATTATTATACGGATGGGAGCAACGCTGCGTGCGAGTATCGATGACGCATCGGCGGTCTGGATATGCAAAGGATTCGGACTTTTTTTTCAGTATTTTTCACTTTTTTTTCTTTATTAACTCGGAAAACAGATGATTTCATTATTGTTTTTTTCTTTCTCTTGATTTTTTTTTTTTCGAACTCGAGCGCTGCACCGAAAAATTGACGGGGCGCGAAGTAAACTCGAGGAATTTGGCGAAACTGGGCGAGTGCGATTTAAACGGAAGGAACGCGGTTTGAAAACTTGGGGCTTTTGCCTGCTGATTAATGACTCACGAGTCTTCGGAAATTCACCGAAGGAAGTTCTTCGATGTAATTGGGATTGATGCTGCTACGGAGACGAAGCATCGTGGGACATTTTTTTCTAAAAATAAAAAAAACCTCAAATGTGATCCTTAATTTTGATTCGTCTTTTTACGATTCTCTTTCCCGGCGGCGATACCTCGAAGGACTTTCAGTCATGTTTCTTTTGCTTTCCCTGTTCCTCCGTTTCTATATACAATTCTCGTCCCTGTACGGCCACGATTTCACGTCGGGAAGAAAATCAATACAGATAGCGAATCCAATCAATGGATGCTGCCCACGAACGCGGCTAATGAACAGTCGCTAATTGAAATTTACTCGCAGACGGGATTGAAGTAGCTGGCTCATTTTTTTCCTCCCTATTATGTCTTTGCGAATCGTTTCCAATGGACGAAAGATGCTCGATGCTTGTGGATCTGAGCCTTGATGTTTTAACTCTGATTAGTTTTGCTAATTATTATATTTTAATTATACGCTGATTGGCTGATTGATCGATTAAGATCGATCGATCATCAGTTGCGTGATACGTCATCGTCCGTCGTCACTCCAGTGAGCGTCGCGACGGCGTTCCACCAGGAGTGAATTTAGACGTCCCTCGACGAAGCGTCGCGACGACCCTTCGACTCTCGTGAAAGATTTAATAATTTACGAAAGGGAAGCCGCAGCGTGACTGCTCGGCTTCTTCCTTCCATAGGATTCGGAAGCCACGTGATTCTGAGCCTGAAGACTCGTGGGCTCGGGACGTGAGTTTTCCTCGGGTAATATTTACTTAAAAAATTTTAATTCGAATATGACAAAGTTTCGCGGAGGATACCATACCAAATACTTTTCTTATCTTTGGGCAATTTTTTAAAATTTTCTCTCTCTCTCGCTTCGTGCAATCTTTACCTACTGTCTTTATCTTTTTTCTGCTACTCTATCATCCCTTTCCACACCCTTCAAAAACTTCGTATCCCATTGCCGCTGGAACTTGGTAAATTAAGAAATGTTTTTTATTTGCTTATACTTGCCGACGCCGGGCGTCGTCGGCTCGTCAATGGACAAGCAAGCGGGTAGCTGAAACGACGCATTAATTCGAACTTCCGCGTCTCACCGAGGACCCTACAAAGCCGGAAATTCACGATTAAACAAAGATTCTCCAGCTCAAAGGGACACGTTACGTTCTTCGTCTCGTCAAATTAAAGATAAAAAAACACTCATGGAAGAAATCTCATGGAAGAAAATTGTCTCTGGGTTTACATACCGTAGTGTTTTATCTGACCCAACTTTGTCTTTTTCACAATTTCCGTCTCTCCCTTCGGTCTTCACTTTTTCTACACCTTTTCATCCTCCACCCTCTCCCTTGCTCAACCCTCTCTCCTCCTGCCGCTGGACCACAGGACCCTTTCTTTTATTAACCTTCAGCACGCGACACGTTACAGGACGATTTCAAATTTACGCGAAGAATTTTTTCATATATAAAGTCCTTCGTCAGGATCCCTCCCCCCACCCGCCCTCTCGTCCCACGTCATCAGCGTTATTACATTTTTTTTCTACCAACTGATAATTCTGCGGCTATAGTTTCCAAATCGACCCTCATTTCTCTTAATTATATTAACACACCTCACAGAAAGTAGAATCGACGTCGTGACTGTTGATAAAAAAAATTGTCAATTTGGAATAAAAAAAATTCATCCCACGTACATTTCCCCCTTCTCTCCCACTCTAAACGAGCCTGCGGCTAATTTCACACGGAATATTAACTACCCAAAGACAGTCTCATATTCCGTTTAACGGTTAGCACGGAAAGACGTTCTTCGTTACGTTACTTAAGAGAAACTTAATATCTGCGACAGCATCCCTGGAGACGTTGGAACGAGCGAGCTGGGACTTCGGGTGTTACACTGAAAATGAGAAACGCGAAAAATTCGCGATTCCGCTTAAAAACCGAAATTAATCTTTAGAGCGATTGTATCGGGCTTTAATAGTCGTTTACGCCGTTTCTCGATTTTCGTGTAAAAAAAAATTTTTTTCCCTCTCAAATACGTCGACGATACGAATTCCTCTGACTTTACTCGCTTATCAGATAAGACATTTTTTTCCAAGCAAACATCTCTCGCCTATATGGACTCTTGGAATTTAGTTCCTTACCCGCGTCTGATCTCGGCTACGGACTAATTACGTAGTCTCCGTCTCATTGTCCCAAGTCACTATTGTAGTTTCCATCGAGCGATCGCTTTACCTCGAATCGCCAATCAAACGGAGTACATCGGCCTCTGGTCCCGTGCATACGTATTATCGGTACAACGCGCATGCATATGCATCGAGCTTGTTATCAATAGCGACAGCAGGCAGTATCACGTAGTGGATCAGACGCCATTGATAAGGGGATCTTGAGGCAGGACTGGAGGAGCCGATCTGCGTTATCCAAGGTCTTATCGGTAGTTCGGTTCAGACGATTGGCTTTAATGGGTAAGAGGGAATTCGCAAAGGAGAAGCGTCGCTGCTACCTGCCGGCGTCGCGTATCGAATTCATCGCTCGTTGAAAGCAAACGTAAAGCCCCTCGTAAACGGTTTTCACGTTTACAGTGGTCCGATTACGTCGGTTTCTGGTGGCTAGGATAGGTCTGGATATCGTGGCTCATCGTTCCTGCGATTTAGTTACAGACACCCGGTAGCCAGCGAATGGCAGTGAAGGTGCCGGCCGATGTGAATTGATCGCATCGAAGTACATAAATATCAGCGGCTACCTTACAGCGGCGTCCTCTACGCGATCACGCGTGACGTCGAACCAGGGTATCAAGTCGCTGTTAGGACTCTGGACCTAACTCCCTTTTCCTTTTTCCTTCTCTTTTTCCCCGAGGAAGCTGTCGGCCGGTTGACGGATATCCGGTCTTCTTGAAATTGGTCCTTTTTTTTGCGGTACAGGACAAAGGGAGCCATGGTGGAATGGGAGACAGTCCGAGGATTTTATTTGGGTCGAAGGACACTGTTTTTTTTATTATTTTTTTTCTTTCGTTCTCTTGGGTAACCAAGCCGAGTTCACTCACTCGTACGAGTTTCGCTTTGAGGGTGACTTCCGCAATTATCCTTCCATACGTCCAACAGACTTTTCACTGTCGTCGGTATATTTTATATTTTCACATCTGTCCATTTTGCCAATGGGAACCAGTCTTCGGAAAGACGATGGCTTTTAGTTGGTCGTCCGCGTAATTCGTACTTGAACGAGCGTGGATGATAAGACGAAATTTTTTTTTTCCATCCTTCTCAAAGGATCCGAACACGAACTGTTTTTGTCGGGTAGCTCCCGGCCGATATTTAAAACGACTTTTCTTCAAGTACACTTCAGCCAAGTTCTATCGGACCTCGAAATCGTATCTACCATCCGCAAGATAAGAACTGTCCTAAGGATCGTGAAAATTGCTCGATATCAGCGAGAGAAGATGCGTCGCGGTCGCCCCAGTAAAAAAAAATATAACGCGAGCAAGGCTGATAATAACGGGAAACTGCTGATAAAACGAAAAAATAATGTATAGATATACCGTTAACGAGGTGATACAGAAATGGGAAATTACGTATCGCGAAACCTCCTTTTTCGTCCTCGTGCTCAATTCCCACGACGGCGTAAGCGGTTACGGGTATCGCCAATCGTCCGAAAGACGATATGCAAAAATTCGCTAACCTACATACGCCTCTGGGCTGATATGCATCGCAGGACCCAGTTCGCAGGTTGAACGTTGCCGCGTGTCCAGTTCGCCAAATCGTCACAGCTATAGTCGATAGACTGAAAAGCCCACAGAGACGGAGATAAGGGGAAAAAAACAAGAGACGTTCGAACTATGCCCAGGGCCGTGTCGTTAGGGTACCCTTTGAAAAATCTCCAATTATTTTCCTAGAAACTCATCAGACCCTTCTTACTCTCGGCCTTCCGGTATGCTCGGTAAGAATCTACTTGGCAAACTCCTACTTGAACTTTTTACGAGCTTTGCGTGAACTTACCATTCGTACGTGACTGCCTCCGACCTCGGTTCGCTTTACGAGCTCGTAAAGTACGAGATTTCCTTCTAATACGATCACTAAATAGACGTCAAGGGTTGTTTCGCGGAGGGTGCCCTCCTACGTATTATGCTCTGCACGTGACGAAGAAGAGAAAGTCCCGGCAGGTAAAGGATAATTAACAATGGCTTATCTATTACGAATATCAGCGCGAATTCCGTGAAATTCTTAATTATTAAGTAATTAATACTTTATTGGACATCGACGTTACTTCATATCAAATTACCTACTGCGATTACGTCTTTTACCATAATCGAGGGCGCTGATACATTTACGCATGTGGTTAATCGCGCACTGTTTGGCTGGAGCACCCTGGGGATACGCATCTGCGACTGGGGAATTATTTAAGGAAATAACAATTTCCCTAATGATATTCACCCAGCATCCCTTGTGTCCCTGGTCCCTTATCACCGCGCACCCCTCCCCATTAACTGCGAAGCACCGCTCTCTCGAATTTCTTCATCCTTGTTTTATATCTATATATCACACAGGCACTCGGATTATCCAAACATTTCAACGAGACGTCGTGGAGTCTCGCGTTTAATTTAACCATAAAAGATTCCTTAATGATCTTTCTATAGTCTGTTCGCGATATCGTACTTCGATTTTGACAGTTGGAGCAGAAGGAATTCTTTGGGACTTTACCACGTGCTGTCTCGTAAGGAAAATAAATTGTATCGTTATATTGCTCTAGCAACCCTTTGACCTGCCCCTTGCGTGGCTGCCATGACCACAGCACAATCGGCAGGTGTCAAAGGGTTAAGGATATTCTACTGGACTTGTGTCGAGTAGACTATAGGCAAACGTGGCGATGTTAAATACTGTTTTTTGTTTTTCTTATCGGCTAACCTCAAAATCTAATGTCGCGGTCTTGCCTGACTATACCTCACGTTATCTGTTTCTCTGGCTACTCCCACATACGATCCCTTTATCGTGTCGCTTCCTCCTGTGTGACGCAAGATGATTGGTGCGAGTATCGATCTGTGAGTATACTGGCAGGGATTCTGGGCTCTATGTTTGTGTATTGGATGTACACGTGTACGTACTGTGGTTATACGTGGATGAATATACTAACCTGAAATGTCAAGAGGAAATCTTGACGCTGTACAATTTGGGGGGTTGTTAATTTTCTAATTGATGTTCCTCGTTAATTATTGTCCGCTGGCCACGTGCGCGGACACTCTGCATTTAGTATTTATATAGGTATATATGTACAGGCTGGTAGGGTTGCGTAACAGCATCGGATGTGGGAGAGAAAATTTACTATGAATTGGTCCATATGTGAGAGTAAATTTAGGATGCTGCATCTTGATTCACTGACAGACGCACCGATAAGCGTGAAATTGTAGTTGAAAATTATTTGTCTATATAGTATGGCTAATTTACGGCCATTTAATCTTGGAGATTGGTTTCTTATCTGTTCTCGCTATCGGCGCGATAACGGTGATCTTGATGTCGGAAAACTTTTGGACTTACTCGTTTAACTTAATCGGACTTTCAGTGGGTCGCGCGAAACTCTCACAAATTAACGTCTCGGGAATCGTGGATCTCGGAGAAGCTTAAGGAATTCGAATTTTCGTTCCGAAATGAAAATTTGACATTTTTTTGGTTTTCTCATACGACGGTGAGATTTTGACTTTAGGCGTTACCGGTGATCCGGATATCCTGATCTTTAGGGATTTTTATATTTCATTCTTAATCGTTGTCTATGGATATTTGTCTGTCCTGTGAACGGTGCTTAAGTTTACTGCACGATCGTAGGGTCGCTCTTTCATGAATCCATTCGCATCGAGTTATTTCGGCTACGCCACTAAGTGGATCAGGCTTAATGGTCCTTCGGTGAGGATACACCATGAATTCCGTGGAATGTTCTCAAATCGAAGGACCCTCACGAAACATCCCCTCGTAATCCATTTGATCGATGGACACAGGGGTGCGTCGGACTGGACATTTTTTTTGCGAATATGCAAAATTTGCACGTGGTCCTCCGACACGTAAAAGGATATTCTGTATGGGGAAAACGGGAGGGTGAAAATTGAAGGGGGCGATGGAATCGCACGAACCTGTCGTGTGAAAGGGTGAAAAGAAGATGGCGGATAAAAAATTCCTAATGACTCATCGGAGGAATTTTTTCTTCATCCCGACACTCGTCAGTATCGCGAATTCTTTGAGACGCGTCGTCGAGTGAAATTCAGCCTTGCTTCGAGAACCAGCTTAATTATCCGTAGGGAATAAGTAATTTGCGAAGCGTTTCTTTGTGATCCAAGGAGGAAGAGCTGGTCCAGACTCCACAATCACGTTTCCCTGGTCCAGCGTCGAAAGCTGCGAAAAGCCTCGAGACTTCATGGCACCTTAATAATTTCCTTCCTTCATACCTCAAACCTCTAGTGCGGCTTTCCATCACGCGAAATTCCTCCGGCGATTCGGCGATGGACGTCGCTCGCTTTACCTATCGAACGATCACGACGTGGTCGATCATCCAGGGTGACTTTTACTCAAGAATCTTACATCACGTAGCGTGACGTGCTTTTTGCGAAAAAAATGTGTATTTAATATACGAAGATAATATTTTTTGATATGCTTTGAAGGATTCTGGAATTTTTTTAATTTAACTAATTATCATCAGTGATGATTCTACGCGCTTCACGTGGTGTAGCCTTCGAGTATTCAATGACGAAAGAGGCTCGATCAAATAGACGTGTTATTGTGATAAGACTATTTCACAATAGTATGTAGTATGTTTTTTGTGATAATCATTTAGTATAGATTCTAGTATATATCATATATATATATAGGGGAGAGTGGTCCCATACCAACCGGTCGTTTCGGACCACCACTTTCGTGCATGTCGTAAACGTAAATTTTTGCTTCTCCCACTTAACGACACCCACAAACCTCACCAACCGGCGGGAAACTGAAAAATGATCCCTCTATGGAGTACAACTTTGAACTCGGTAAAAAAATCGATTTTTGGCATCTTTATGGCCTTTACCATTGGGGGGGCCGGTATGGGACCACTCTCCCCTACACATATTTTAGAATAGAATTATCACAGTAATACGTTAATATATACATATTCATATATAATCAGACAGATTCTTGCGTGAACCTGCGAGACTCAGCTTGATTGATAATATCATTGTCATTAACCCGATTAGATTAGACGGTTAACGAGTCCAGCGATTTCAATCGCGCATAACTCTTTAATTACCGAGAAAACGTAACGACTACTTAAACTCATCGCCGGAGACGTAGTTGCGAAAAATACGAGCAGCATTGGCCAAGTGTCGCGGGATCAAAAGCAAGAACTTTGGCATAGGCAGATCCAAGGACCAAATTGTTAGAATTGCAAAAAAAAGTAAGAAATTAGAAAAACAGACCCATCATACTCTGTGCGAAATTTAGTCAAACAGCCACGTTCACACTGTACAAAGTGAACGCAAAACCCGTCCAATCTGATGACACGTAATTATTTCAGATGTCACACGATCGAGAAGAAAGTGACCGTAAAGAGATGACAAGATGAGAGGGAAAGATCGAGGGGTCCATTGATCTCTGTGACATTGAGAAAAAACAGCGATAATCGAGTCCTCCCCCCTCCCCGTTCCCACCCCCCGGCCAAGTGGATCATCGAGAGGATTTTCCAGCAAGGGACACATCGAATCATTAAGAAGTGGGAGGAAGACACACGGATCGTCTCGACGCTACCCTTAGATTAAGGTGAGTTCACAGTCCCTTATTTTTCTTCTTCTCTTCTTTCCTACTCGGTTTATCCAACGGATGGCAGATGCTCTCCAGCTTGGTAATTTCGTCTTTCGAGGTAATCAGGCTCCTATGGGTTTCACCGATCGCGCAATGGTAAAAGGCCGACGCAGGTTGCATTGTTTAAGGGGGAAACTGCCGTAGCCGGTAGTTAGCGCGGTTTAACGAGAGTTCCCCTGGTGAATCGAGTAAATCGAGAAAAAAAGGCAAGAGGTGCCTACGTGCAGGGTAGCCAATTGTGAATTAACCTTAAACAGTTATCGACCTACCGTCTGTATCGGCGGTACCTTTCTGCTTTTTTTAAATATCCTCCTCAAAAACTTGTAACCAGAAAGTCAGTGCTGCGGGATCTAATAAAAGGATTTTTCTTATCGAACGGTCATCCATCGGCATTTGACTTCGTCTAATGGCCAGTTTTGTTATTATTCTTATCATTAAATATATAATTCACGCGGTTTGACATTATCAAAGAATTTGGACGTTTGCGTCATAGGTGGTAGGAGGTACCGCGTATCGATCGCTTCTCGGTTCTCGTATCGATAAGTATCGATCCTAGCGATCGTATGTACACAGTGCACAGAAGTTGAGCGAAATCGATGTTAAGCCTACAAAAATCGTGCCCGATGATACTACTTGTTACGATAAGAGAAACTCAAGTGTCTCAACGTTGGTACTCCATGCGGAAGTTGTGCGGCTGATAATCGCGTATCTGTGTGCGTGAATGTATGTAGGTGCGATAAACGTGACTTCATAATGATCTTTCGCGATTCCTTTATCGATCGATTATAGAAATCTCAAACAGAAACGTAGACTGGCTCTTGGGTAATCTAGATTACGAGCAGACTTTTATTTGTTACATTTATGTTTGATCATGTCACATGATTACACGCACGATTGACAATTGATTGGCTTTGATAAAAAATGTGTTTTTCTTATTGTAAAATAACGACGCCACGTAATTTACGCATTATCGGTATTGGTCGTAAGACGGTAACAGTCGTCTGCTTATCTTTAGGCTACGTTCACACTGTCGATCAGTTACTTGAAACTCCAGTCGAAGTCGACACTGTCCTCAGGTAATACGTAAATACGAGCGACACTTTGTGCGATTTACATTGCAGTCCGATCTCCTCCATTTTGATGCGAGCTGTCCGAAGCTTCTAGAACTTTCTGGAACATTTACGCTTCTCGTTCTGTCTCGACGTATACGTACAGTAGGATCCTCTCTTTTTTCTTGTTACTTCCTTTCTTTATGGCTGAATCTCCAATGGGCGATATTTTCCAGTGACTGTTCCTCTTTTTCTCTCTTTACTTCGTTTCTACACTCTGTCCGTCCATGCCGAGACACTTCGCAGCTAACTTCACTCGTATCGCAGTTATACGACTTGGAAACGCTTTTTTAACGTGTAAATAAATTCGTGCTTCGCCGCAGTGCGGCGCTGCCAGTCGTTTGCGTGAATTTCATGCACCTCGTCAAATTCGAAAGCGACTCGTGTCAGCCACGTGTCACATGACGTCCCCTTAACTACGTACCTGGAACGTCTCCGGTCGTACGCATTGTTTATGTACTTTCAGCCTTTCATGAAATTCCAGTTTGAACGCAAATAACGAAACTCAAAAATTTCTTGGATATAGTCAGCAAACAGTGTGAACGTGACTTGCTACGCGTTTGGTTGACTGATTAGGCGTGACTTATATAAGACCAATATCAATGATAAGAAATTATGTGTTACGCGTTCCTTTAACTCACTTCTCCGGGCACTCGAGTGACATTGATTTACAGGCGTAAATTTGGAGAGAAGAAAAGAAAAAGAAAACAAATTTAAGCACTTAGAGAAATATTATTTCTTGTCTATCGAACCGTTATCGTACGTGCTTGTGTCAGACATACTATATCGTTATCTAGAATTTACACTGGAATGAACTTTTTTTTTCACGCACTGTGTTTACGCACGTCTCGTCGTTACGCGACTCGAGTGAGTCCGACAGAAAATTGCGATAGCTAACAGTACGCAATTCTTTCGGCGAGAGAGACGGATCTGTCTGCGAGAATTAAGATACGAGTACGAGAAGATATGAGAGCTGACAGCTGGGATTTCGTGTAAAAGCTGAAGATAAATAATTCGATCAAATAATATACGCGTATATACATATATATATGTATGTCCGAGACCACGTGGTCCTATGTGTTTACCTTCCTGTCACTCCTGTACATGTCAATGCATTTGACGTTTACGGCGTCTAGTCGTAAAATTTTTTGCTCGCAAAGCCATTGCATAGCCATTATGTGAAACAGAAGAAAAGTCCAAATTTTTCATTTTCACTCCTCTATCTGACTCGTGCCTGGTTTTTATTCTTCTTACATCTTTCTCTTGATATTTTTTGTTCTTCTTCTCTCCCTCTTCGAAATCTCCTCTACCGAGATTCGCCGTAATCACGTCGCTTACCGCAGGGAATCTTTGACGAAGTTACAATGAATTCGTCATAACTTTGTAACTCGATTTGTAAAGAATATCCCAAGCATTCGTGGTATCTCTGTTTTTATACCGGATAAACAATTAAAAGATTTCAATAATAATTGAATGATACTTCTTATCACTCGTATCGAGTATATCGTACAAACATGTTGCTAATGATTGTTACACGTTGTGATAAGCTCTCGCTCTCGAAACTGTTGACTGCCGTACGTCGAATATCGTGGAAAATGTGTAGCGGACCAGTGTAGTGGGGAATACTCGAGACTTTATCGCAGCTGTAACAATTGTAGTAATAATAATAGAAAGAGTGGTAGTGTCAATCGTAACGTAGGGATAGTAGCGAGTAATACCTTATTCGGAAAATTGTAGTGCAGCACGTAATAAAAAAAATAATTTCAGCATTACCCACCAGTGATAAGTCAGTTTATCAGTCGTTAAGAGCTTGTTAATAATAACTTTGCACAAGTTTAAAGGGTACAGTGTGTTTATTGATCGTCTAAAAAGTTAGTGTGAATATACTATGGCTGTTGGTTGGATACACGTATATTTGAATGTAGGAAAACAAAAATTTTTTTTCAATGTAATTCAGGATTATTGATATTTATAGGGTTGTTCATGGCAAAGGTATCATCCCAAGATGATTTTATCATAGGAATGGACCAGCTAACTTCGGATGGTGAATTTTTCGTGAATAACTTTGTAGTTACTCGGGACTGGCGTATGCGAAAAGTTAAGGGATTCTTGTCTTGTAGTTCTGACCTTGAAAGTTGTTCTATACACTCTTCCTGAAGAGTAGACCGAAGGCGATGGAAGGTTAAATTTATTGTAATTTTCTTCCCCCTATTGTCACATGTGTCTTACTTTGGAACTCTCGTGTGGTACCGAGGGACTAAGAAATCTGAAGGTTTTCGGCCAGGACTTCGGAAGTCAAAAAGGACTGCCGGGACCAAAACGGGACGGACGCTGCGTATCTTAGGTACGTCGGTATAGTAGAATTTTGCTAAATATTTTTTGGCTTTGATTTCACGTAATCTTCGTCATCTTGCTGGTCCTTTTTTAAATCTTGACAAAGCCGATACTTGATTCGCGGTTATCACTTGATTTCTTATCAATGATAAGAATACCATAAAATAATAGAATAAAATAAGAATACTATAAAATATATGTATAAGATTTCACACTAAAAAATGGGCATATATAATATATATATAATTTTCAACCATAGAACGTAAACAATGATTTCCATTGTGTTTCCAATAAACATATTTACTACGTTCGTTTTTATTACGTAAATCGCATTTTTTACGCGATCCAAAAAAAATTTCGGAATTCACAGCTGAGACGTTACACGTATCCAGACTTCGTATAGGACCAGCCCCATATTCTCATCGCGTTCGATATTCTATCTGATCCTATCTAAATTACCCAAACCATTTGACTTTTTCTTTATATCTTCGAGAACAAAAAAGTATCGCCCACCACTCAGTGACAAGAACGAAAATCCGGGATCTTCGACGAGCAGAATGTTCCAGAAGTATCATCCGGCATTTTCCTTCCATCCTGACGGACAGTCTTCTAGGCTTAACCGTCCCGGTAGCCATTTTTATATTTCGCGCCATCCCACCGCTTACTTTTCCGTAATGGACCGCGTCCATCAGGCTGCAGCCCGTCGTCCAGGATTTATACATATATAGAAAAATGTAACTATATATATATACCTTCTGTCTTTCCACTCCGTAAGTACATGGCCACTTTAAGACGCGGATAGGGGTAGAATAAAAATGAAGGAGCTGCCAAGAAGTGGGTGGGTTACTTTTAGTGCTTTCAAGCTATTGCGATACCTCCTTGCGATATTCATAAGGAAAATGTAAAAGCTAACAAAAGCTCTACGTTGGATATTTAACGCTGACTTTATACTTCCAAATTTTACGTAAACTCGTACTGTGCTCGTTAATTTTCTATTTAGTAATCACGTCCGTTGATCAAATAACGTAAAATTAATTTTTAGTAAACTCCATTGTATAAGTCACAGAAACTATGTGCGTGTGTGTGCGAGCATATTAAACTGTATGGTCACGCGTAGAGTCAAGGATGAAAGAGTCATAGATAAAGGAGAGTGAGAGAGAGCGGGAGAGATAGAAAGAAATTACGACATCGTTCCACAGCTATTGTGACCATTCCAGCTTAATTGATAGTTATTGCCTGGATCAATTAATGCATACCCGATTAACACATACCACGTACACGTGCGCCCAGATTGGTACTAATCCCAACCCTGTGTACTTTGTATCGATCGTCCATTTACTCCTGCGTCCCGTATTACTCCTCCCCTCTCCTCCCGCTTCCACCGACCCATGATTCTCTTAAAACACGATTAATGGCTTTCCAATGAAAACAGGATTGTTTCGTTAAACTAGTGCACTGCTGGAAATGTATGTAGCAGTCATTTTGTTTTGATTCGCGCTTGCGACATCTTTTCTAGGAATTACGAGGCCAGTCAAAATAAACGGCCGAGGCTAGTTTTTCTTGGTACGTCGAGTGGGGGGGAAGCAGGTATAAAACTCACAGTAGCACAATTTGTCTACGTTTCTTGGAGCTTTTGTTTAAGCTTGTCTCTAAGGACTGTTTCATATTCTTAGACCAAAAGTATTGTTAACTTTGAAGACAAATCCTGTTTGTTCGAATTTTCGGAACTCTATGCAGTTCTGAGAGTTTTCCTGCTTTCGTTCGTTACGTCAAGTACTGTGACGTAAGCTCTCCGTGGAAGCACGTTGGTAACGAAACTGACGAAATTAATTGGACGGTGTTTCGCAAAGGCAACTAAAACACGGCGAGAGCAGCCAGTCAAAACCCTCTAACGTTTCTTCTCTGATTAGACCAACTTTACTTGCAATTAGTTTCTTTTGTGTCTCTCTCTTTCTCTGCCGCTTGCGATCGGCTCTACTTCTATCTCTGTCGCTCACATTAATTCGGCGTCTCTCGCCGTAAAACGTCGTTCGCGTTGATATTCCAGGGACGTTTTCACGCGCTTACAAATAATCCCGAGGGAATTACTAAAAAGCACATGCAGACAGGATATATGGGTCTCTTGAATGTCCAGCATTAAAGGCACCCTTAGAATTTTTACCCTCTAACGAATCACGGGGGTTGCACGTATTCACCGTCACAACTACAGTAATACCTCAATCAGCCGTTTTTGAATAATTTATTCGTATCACGTAATGTTCACCCCTTCTCTACGTTCGGATCCTCTTGGCCACCCCTATCTCCATTTGGATTTCATTCCTGTCACACTTCGTCGCCTTCTTTTCTCTTTTGATCATTTTTCTCCTTTTCTCTCTCTTTTTTATGCACTAACCACCAATTAATTTGTTACGCGGTAAACCAACCCTCAGGCAGACGATTTATACTCGCCGCGATGATCGCAGTCCTCCCCCCCTGCCACCCCTCCCGAAACGTTACCCTTGAAAAATCGTACTTTGTACCTAATGAGAATTTCGGCTCCCCTGAATGTCGACTACCCTCTACCCTCTGGCTCTTTTAGCTTGTATAGGGGGCCGCGGGCGTATAACTACCCTCGACGTACCACTGCGGTTAATTAGGTTTCGAAACAGAATTTTCGCGATTTTTGGGGCCACGTGTTGACCCTGCTACCGTATGAAAACGTGAAATTTGGGTCGAGTACTCGAGCACCCTTAGCTGGCAAAAGTGTACTTTTCATAATGTATATAAATTTACAGCGCTTTATGTGATTTCCATGTAGATCCTTTTGGCATTTATATGCGTAAAAGGTTCAATTTTCATGCCGGTCAATTTTGCAAGATCCGAATTACACCCGTACTATTTGTGCAAGTAAATAATTAAGTTCGTCGAAGAAGGAAACTCATCTGTAAAATCAGCTTCCTGGGCTGCATTCGTACGGCTGCTGCTCGTACGGTTGGCACACGTGCGTGGTTGCGTGATTGCTTGTTTGGACATTTAGAACTAGGGACACGTGATACGATCATTGGATCCTTGGTATATAAATCGATTCATTATATCGAGAAGGCGATAGATTATTATACTTCGCTTATTATATATGTATATATCGATTTATTGCCACTGGATCCAGTCGCCGTTCTTGTTCAACGGATCTATATTCTCTATGGATAAATCGCTGTACGCTTTCATGCGATATACTGCCTTTACGAAGTGTTTTCGCTAAAAGGTTTCCCATTTTTGTTTTGATGCTCGAGACCATTTTTTTTTATATTTTTCAATTTTTTCTCCATCATGCTTTTTTTTTGGCAACTTGAAGAATTCTTTAAGATCGCCGAGATAAATCTTGGCGAGAGAAACTGGCGAACGAGGGGAGTGACACTAACGAATAATTGAACTAGAGAAACAAGGAAGAAAACAGTGAAAGCTAGAGAAAGGATGGTGAAAAATCTTAATTTCATCAGTTTACAGACATTTTCAGACTGGCAGACGCTAATTATTTAAACGCGTTAATTGTATTTCCTCGTGTCCGATGACACTTTTACAAATCCCACGTCGGATTATCTGTCTGAATAATTTACTTTTTTTTTTTTCAACAATCTTACGTAATTTTCTCCGCTCGCATCTTTTGCTCTCTGTCTCTTCTACCGTCCTTACCCTCCATTCTCCGTCTAGTCTCACGGCGCTTCAAACGATTACTCGACTTACTCATATTTCCCCGTAATAATCACCCATCGAATTATCGCCTCCCATAACTCAACCCCGTCCATCCTAATAAACATCGTTCCACTAAGATCACATTGCAAAATACTCATGAAGCGACAACCAAACGTCTCTTCCCCCGTCAAAGGTAATCGAACCGACATACAAAGATCGTGATCGGTACGATCAATAACGTAATTGGCATCGGCAACAAAAGAAACGGTAGCATCAGCCTTGAGTATAAATTCGTGGAAAGTTCTCTTACATAGCTGCGCATTCATTTATAACGTAACGTTCACAACGCCGATACGTTCCATAAAGAATAAAAGCACGAATAAATCGGCGCTGTATACCGAACGTCGCAATCGTCGCTATACACAATGCTAATCGGCCTTCTTTTCCGGTATAGCGCTAATGAGGATTTGTATGCGCGAGGACCACCTTCGATGACGCCACGCACAGTTTTGTCAAGTCTTATCACACGAGCATTATCTAATTGCCATATTATCCACCGTAAAAGGACGGTCTTAGTGCCTACAGGATTCGCGATTACTTTTCATTCCATTCGACTTCTTATTTACTTGCGTCGAACGTAGCCACTGGGACTCGACTGACGATCCACTAGCGTGAATTGTAATGGGCGTAGCGCTCGTAGCTCCCTCTGTCGCGCCGCCTTCGAACCCAGCGCAAACCTAATTTCCTAATTGCCAATCACGTATTTGGAAACTCTGAGCTTTCCAGTGCGATCCTATAACGTTTGTATTATAGAACGCTGTGGACTATTCGCTGAATGTAGTACGAATCGTGTCCTGCCACGCGATATCGAACGTTCTACGGCTTCAGCCATCCAGACTCGTGGTATTAATTCTCAGCCTTGTTTACGTCTGCATTCAACGTCTGGTTCTACACAATGGCCGCTCGTGTCCGCCGGGAAAAAACTTTGCTTCGAGGGAAAAAATGGCGACAATATCGTTCACAAGAGAATATTCAAATAATTCAGATACTCATTTTTTTATCCCGCAGTTTTACAATTACTGTCTTTATCTCTCTGGGGAGATGGACACACGACTCGCTCTTAAGCGTTCTTAATTAACTTTGAGAAATATCATAGACAATCCTCGAGTAATATCTGTCCCATTTACAAGGGGCTGGGTATGTCCTGTCTGAGTTATGGAACGAAGCAATAAGATTCTGGGACGAAACGCCGACTAATGGTCGCTTTTCTTTTAGGATTAAAAATCTAATCAGTTTTCCTTAATGCAGTTGGTTAACGCGATAGTCTACGTGGCACATTTGACGTTTAGTCGATTCAACGAGAGTTACATTTCGCGGCGACGAATCGATCTTATTGGCCGAATCGGAGTGTCTGACAATAAGTCATCAATTGGTGATTTGCAGTCAGCCGGGACGTGTCCAAGTGGCGCGATCTATGGAATACTAATTTATGCTTTGTGACTCGCGGAATTTTATACGTTATAATTATTGAAATAATATTCTAACAGTAATTCTAATTCTTGTCTTTCTTTCGACACGTGTGACTCCCTGTCTCTCTTGTCTCTCTCTCTCTCTCATTCGTCATTAACCACCTGGTTGGAAATCAAGCATATCCCTAATGACGATACGAACCGCCCACAGTGCCTTACCCCTGTCTATAGGGAAACTTTTTCTTCTGCTATACAATCAAACTATCCGCTTTACCTGAAACGCACAATTTTTACGAATCCCCCGAAATACCTGAAAATCGACTGGCTTATGAGTTATTGGTCTACAAATGTGTCACGCGTCGTATGGTACATCCATTTTCAGGATCTTGGAAGGCGGTTAGTTTCTACTTGGCGACAAATCGCCCATAAAGGACGACTCTTTTACGCCGGAACGCCGCGATACTTCGAATCAGTTTATAGTTTCAGATACGAGTCTCATACAGAAATATGTGTATATACATATATATGCTTCTATCGACACTTGGCGACTTTTTTTTTTGAATAATTAAAAAAACTCTTTAACCCGGGTGTAGGTGCGTGGGGGATGTCGGGGACACCAATTTAATGCTTTTCAAATGCAAAACAAATTTGCGCGACCATTTCAAAGTCAACGACTGACACGCAAGGGCTGCCAACTACGGGACTACCACCACCTCGACCTCATCCTTCTACTTATGCTTACGAGTGGGCTTTTGCGATTCGTTGCTAATCGATTCCTTTTTATCTAAATCACTGATAGCAGGGACCCTTAGACATATGAATTGATATAACGACCCTTCTTCCAACCCCTAACACGTATGCTTTATATATGACATAAATCGCAGCGCTATTTTTATGTATTTTTTTTTTCACGTAACCGTACAGTCCGTGACAAATAATATTTTTTTATAAGCAATGAAAAATTATTTCGACAATTTCTATGGATTTAGACATTTATTGCCTCCTGGCTATTTAATATCGTCTGCTGGGTTAGGTTAGATTGGTTTCCCTGTGAACATGACAAGCGCGATGCTACAAAGTGGATGAAAGTCTCCCTTGGCTATGGGAAAGCTTTAACGAGTTCGCACGGCACCATGGGCAATCAAGAACGGTTTGTTCAGCCGGATAACTACGGTGTTTTGAAGTTACTGCGTATTGAAATCTTTTGCGCTAAAATTATACGCTCGTTCAAAGAAAATTGCACGATTTAATTATTGCTCGTGCTCGTAACGCGAGTAACATGTTGGCTGAAAATTTTACGGTGAAATCCTGACATTTTGTCGGTCCAAAGGAGTATTCACTTTGTCAAACTTCCTATTCATATTCATAACAATCGGCGTGCTGATAAATGGATTTCTGTATGTATGGAAAAAGCTTGCTTCGCGTTCGATTAGAATTTCGTAAGATGTGGATAGGATTGAATTTGAGAATCGGAAACGGTTTTTTTGGTGAAAAATGAAAATGAAAAAAATACATTTATGTATATAAAATATCCATGAATTTCGAATTTGGCTACTTTTGACTTTAAAATGTCTTATGGAAAAATATTGCTAAAATATTTTATTTGATAAAATTTTTGTATTTTGATTCTCTCTCTCTCTCTCTCGCTCTCTCTCTTTCCTACTCTTTCCTACCGTATAACGTAACGTGACTGGAGGACAATCGAGCAGAGCCGAAGATTAATGAACGAGAGTAATCGAGGGAGGTTCGATAGCTCGAGCTATTCACGATCGATTGACGCTCTCGACTTTTACCAGCCGTTCCTCCTCTCGACTAGTTGCCTATCGAATATTTATCGGAGGACCAATTGGCATCGAGGCAGATGCGCCATTTTATTCAGATTCAATTCAGTTGGGTTAATTGGTTCTACAATAATTTTTTTTTCCACCCCCGTCAACAGGCCGACCCCTCCCCCCGTCCCCGGTGCTCTTGACATTTTGCCAAAGCGATAATCGAAGCAACAGATAGCCTATGATTTTATTCAGTCAATTCGATATATACGCGTACGATTAATGGGAATTTGATATCTCGTCGGGGTGAAAAGGCCAAACATATTTTTTTATTGACCCTCATAATTTTCTTTTATCTCAAGATGTATATTCTTCGTGGAGGTCGAATCTCGACGATATCCAATCGAGGGTGGGTGGCTGCCTTTATCTCGAGGAAGAAATAAAAATAATAATAATAAGTACGTTAACCTGAAATAAAAAGTCCAATTAATTCACAGTCGTGTCTTACGTCATCGAGCATGTCTCTGGCATTAAAAAAACCACTTTCCCTTTAACACCATACAGACGTCTCATACGCGTGACAATTTAATCGATGAATTAATGAGAACCGCTGACCGATCGGCGAGCATCAATCAAACGTTCCCGCTCGTGTAACAACAACTCATTACGGCTAGTTAGAATTTTTTGAGTTTTCCTTTTTCCCTCGGCGATGCAAGTAGACGCCACAGGCAGAAGCCACCGCGCGAAGGTTCAGTGAACGTAAATTATTATCCTTCTGCCTTTGGCCTTCTGGATTCTATCGTCAGTCCTGTTCACGGCGTCCGTACGACGTCCGTAGGATGTCCCGATCAGGATGCCCTTGCGGTACCGTAACATTTTTTATAACCAAAAATATGAAACTGGCCGGTGACGCATTGGCTGCTATTTATTTCGAAGAGTGAGACGTAACGTTCTGAAAATTGTTTCACGTTGATTTTTTCCTTATCAAATTTATCACTCCGCGTATCGCGCCATTCTTCGTGGGATTTACAAGGGAGTAACATTTGTCAACCCCCCTTACCCCGAGCTGGGCTTAGAACAAGACAGGCGCAAGTAGGGGGATGCACCAGGGTGAGTCTAGACTTTCACGTCGCAGGGGTGCAGGCGCTTGACATTGCTGATCCAAGGTTAATCTAACCTTTGCCCCCCATAAAGAATATTACGAAGACGGGGGTGCCATAGATCTTTATGGGGCAACGTAATATCCCCATAATGCACGAGCTATGCCGGCAGCATGTTCTACGGCTACTGGATGCTGGCTGCCAATAGAAGTCTGGTAAGAGCAACGAGCTACACAAGGATACACGTGTACGGTCCACTGGGTTGTAGCCTGGACCAACTCCTAAGGGCAGAGTTTCTAAGTTATTGCAGCCAATATCGCAGGTTGAGCTCGCTGCCTTAAAGTTACACGTCATGGATCATGGACGTGGGTAGCTACGACGTAGCGAAGTCGAGATGCGCGGAACGTGGTTCAACTCAACTGATCACAGCATCCCTAAGGATTCCGAGATGCCGTGGACCAAGACTGATCCTACTCTCAGCCCTGTTGCGGTACAATGCGCAATACGACTCTAGGCCAATGATATGTTAACAATGTCATTTGTATTCCATCGGGGGAACTGGTCCATTGGTCCAGAACTAACATCCTGATCCTAACACGAGATCCATCTTACTATTTGTATACCAGCAGCATCCACTCTCCGTGCGGTCCTGTCATCGGAAGACGTCACTCCGGCCGACGAGTTCTCGCGTCGCTCTGTCACCAGTCGCTCCTTTCAGTCTCCCCCCAGTGATCTGGTCCACCCACGCGAAACGATCAGTGCCCTCTGGATGAAAGTATTTGAGCTCGAGCCGAACCTTGACCTGTCCCAAGGGATCCTCGCACGTCATTTACCAGGTTTATGCATTTTTTATCTTAACTTTTTTACTCCCAACCGGCAATTGAAATTCTACGACGCCCCGTAAAAACGCGCCATAAGGCCCCGCACGTTCGATCCCTACGATCGTTCCCGAACTTGATCGAGGATAGTCGAAGACGGCCGAAGTCTCTCCTAGCTGCTCGTACGTTAGAACGACGCCCGGTCGACGCGGCAGGGCGCGACGGCTGCCGCCACGGATGTGTCCCGCCTTCGTACCAGATACGTAATTATACGATCGAGTCTTTCTTATTACCTGGTATGCACCGCCGGCGCGTCGCTCTACGTAGCGCATTATATTTATAAGCCACGAGGAACCTAACCCACACTATAGTCACATTACTTATGATAATTTCAATCGGTTCGTTCGCCATAAACAAGACTGCTGCCTGCCCGGCCGTCCCAGGCTGATCCTTCGTATCCTTGGCAGAGCCGGCTGAGTTCACTACGTGATCTCATACCACCTTACATAGCCACCCCGAGAGATTTACAGGCCGTGTCGATGGATAGAGAATCTATGGATCGACTGGACTCTCTACGATGACGATTGACCTTCTGGCCTTTCCTCGCACTATGTATCGCCTTAGGTCATTTCTTTTCGAGACTTGCCATTTTATAATGAATTTTTCATACCGCGTAGACATCTACGACGTACCCTTGGTTTTACGTGCGATGAGCGAACGATGCACTGAATTTTCACATTGGAAATTATCATGTGTGGAAAATTCCATTTTACACAATAATCGATGCCTACGATCGTTGCGTTATGTTTATTATCGAATGGGGGGGGGAAGGGGGGCGATTCATGGTTACCCGATAAGATCCAGTCGGGAGGCTGCGGTAATTGGTGGTGAGGGGGGGGGGGTTACATGAAAATTTCGAGAGACTCTGAAATTCAATGATGGTCTGTCCAAAGCGCCGAGAGGTCAAAGGAGACCAGATATTTGTGGGTGATAAGAGGGGGACTCGATGGGCGACAACCCCCAATTAAAGACTCGCTGCAGGCGAATTCACGAACATTGCGATCGCTGTGCGGAATACGAGAGAAATGATATTTAGGGAACGACCGATGCTTTAACTTCCTTAGATTCGCTCGTGGAATATCTAAGATAATGTGATAGAGGAAAAGGTCAAATGTCAAATAACGTTTGGCTAATTTGTTTCCGCGTTGAATACACAAAGGCGGATTTTATTCGTACGACGATTCTTATTTAAATTTACGTTATTACGTTTCTCGGGGATTCAATGGATTTACTAAGGTAATTCCTAAAGGCTCTTTGACTCCGAGTGCAGCTGCACTGGGTGCATCGAGTGCATTCGGATTCTCATGACGATGCATCCTTCAGCGACAGGAGCCAGACGCTCCCGATGACGTTTATGACGAAATCCTTCGGAACTGGGATTACCATAAATCACGAAAGCCGATTTACATCAGGTTCGACCTGATGCACCTTAGCGGTAGATCTTGATCGGCTACCGATTTTCGAACCTCCTTGATCTCGTCTCGCATTTCGACGACTATTCGTTACCGGCTGTTATCGCGTCCGTGAAAACGCTGCCTTATCGGCAAGATTACATCAGCACCCCGTAGTCCAAGTCACAGGCATCTTCAATATCAGAAATACTTTCTGCTACCCTTGTCGGCCTTCCTCTCTCATCTACTTCGTTACCGATAAGACATCAGTCCTTGAGTAGAGTATCTTTGACGCGAGTTCCTTTGATCTTACAAGATTTCAGAATCCCTTGCACCCGTCTCATTTCCGAAGACCTTCCTCGGCCTTTTTATTCTCTGTAAGCTTTGTATGGGCACAAAGGCGACCTCAGACAGAAATACTCTCATGTCCCATCCCCGTCGAAGTGGTAGAAGGGATGGGGTGGCTACTGTAGAAAAGTTCGGGGTGTCCAGAATTCCTGGAATATGGCGAGTTATCAGTCCGGTCAGAGATCCTGGATTATGCTCCCATCCTCCCCTTCGCCCCGAGGACCCTCGAGTCACAATACACTGATACGGACATTAATAAATCCTTATCGGGGATGTCACGTCCGGAGGGTCGTTCCGAGTCGAAGGAAAAAAAAAAGAATTATCGATCTTAGTCCTTAATTTTATCCTGTTCGACCGTCTGGTATCCTTGGTACCCCATGTTCCCATATACCCTTGAACGGATCTTCGGGACGAAGGACAAGCTCGTTCTTGGGTCGACCTAACGACCATATCCTTCAGATAAGTTATCTCAGATTCTCAACAAGTGTCCAGCGCCAGATAGAGATAACCGGAAGATAACCACGAAGCCGTAAAAAATATTACGAAAGTACACTGAGATTTAGGATCCAGCTGCGAGTCGGATTTTTGTGTATACTTTTGATTTTTTTGTTTACTTTTGATATGAAAAATTGGTAACAGCTGTGCAGCTGGAATCACTCCCGGAACTGCCGGCACTTGAGGTCACAAATTGTCACGTTAAATCTTCAAGTTTTGTCATTGATGTTATTATTATTTGGCGGATTATCGTTTGCATCGAGACGCTTGGTACTTGGGACCTTATGAGGATGCAGGATGAAAGTCTGCTCTGGCTCTTGCTCCCTGGTTCCATCTCAATGTAAAAAGACACGCAGCGGATGTACTCCGGTATCTATATGTATACTGCGGAGCCACTTTGGACTTTTTTAAGAAAATTGTTGCTGTCGGATTTTAAAAATTGATTTTCCACACAGAAAGAACCTGCTCGATTCATAAATTTTCATTGATAAAACATGTCAGCTGGTCTCGAGAATGAATATTTATCAAGAGTAATCTCGGTGCATTCGCCGCACGAGTGGGTCGATATATGTATTACGGATCCTCTTTCTCTCTCTCTCATTCTCTCTATACTTATGCTCTCTCTTTTTCTTTCTCTCGTTGTACGGCATTGCGGGGGAAAAACCTTTCGCAGTAGTGACAGCCTCGAGTAGCAGCCTCATTTCAATTTCATTCCATCCGATACATAACATTTTCTACAAATGACGTTACGCAATGTAATTTTATCAATTAAAAAAAAAAACATTTTCTCAAAGTTCAGTCCGAAATTACGACGAACAAAGAATCAAAACTAAACCTCTACACCTGTAGGAGTCTTTGATTTTCATTTTAAAAAAACATTTATTTTTGTTCATCCAAACGATTCGTTACTTCAATATCATCTTGGACAATTAATCAAATTCACTCTCGAATCTTTCACTGGCTGCAGATAACATGCGATCGTAGGATGCCCCCGAACGTTGACGCTAGTCACTTTGATAGCGAAGCGTGTGGCAGAGTGAAAGATAGAGAGGGAGTATAGGGTATACGATGGATAGAATACGAGACAGCGAGAGTGAGAGAGAGAGAGAGAGAGGAGATTGAATGGGACGGGGAGTGAGTCGGCAAGTGATAAGGAAGTAACAAATTGTCTAGCTAGCCAAGCGTTCCGTCGCTGTACCAACGACTATAGATGCAGGGATCGTCTGGTGAGTTTTCCTCGGGATAATCAATACCAACTTACCCAGCATAAATACCTAGACTCAAAGTGCCAAAGAAGATGGTCACGTGACTAGAGAGATTCTTGCATAAATACGCCAACGCATATCTCTGCGGCGAAACTATCGATTCCCTCGATGGAAAATTCACATAACTGCCCTGTCGCGGCGACCCATACACATGTATACGGAGCTTCGAATTCAGTCTCGCCAATGCAAACGCCCTTCGAGCGGACTGAAAGGGGCTGAAGGAGCAGATGGGTGATGAGACGGGGGGGGCGAGGGGGGGGGAAGAGCTTAAACCCAAACCATCATTATTCTCGATGTGGTTTTAAGCCGTGACAATAGACTGTCTTCGGGCTATAGATCCGAAAAAAATGAGATCTGAATCAATAGTGGGCTTTAGTCTTTCTCTCTCCCTTCTCCCATTTCTTTTTATCTCCCCCTCTCTGTATGTATGTGATGAATCCTGGCAGTTTTTTTTTCAGACTCGATAAGGGTTGATTTTTTTTTCAATTACTGAGTTACTGGAATTGCTCATTATTTCCTTAAGGGTCTTATTCCATCTACTCCTATCTCTAGGTTTTTTTAGGCAGTACGTTGGTATCACTGGTACACGTAGCTTGCAACTATACGGGTTTATCGCAATTTCGCCGGTAGATTATCGCGTTACTTCGTTTATCGATCGTAGCCCATTTTTGCCTTCTGGCGAGTAGCTGGCGGAAATTCTGCTAGGTTTATATGGTGGAAAGCAGTTTGCTCCTGCAGTCACGGTTATGACGTCTCGCGACGTCGTTTCGCAGGCCGAAGGAGTTGGAGTCCCTTCTGCAATCTTATTAACGAAACTGCTGCGCATCGTAAGCTGCGAGGACGTCGCTTTAGCGGAAACTGATAAAGACACTTGGACAGGACGGCGAACGTTGGAAGCGTATTTGCGTGGATGGTCGAGATGCTCTGTAACCATTTGCGAATTCATCCTTAATGGGAAATATTTGCCTTTACCACATCCGACCCTGATGGCCATCGCCATTTTTGAAAGTAGACATTTTTACAAACGGCACCGTAACACCCTTATTGGCTTATATATTTACTGGTAAATTCAAGAGATGATAAAAAATACAAAAGAGCTACCCTGGTAGAAATTTTATTTTGAAAATATATGACTGGCCCTGTGTAGACTTGGACGGGACACCTGGATTTACAGAAGAAAATTTTTTCCAGGGTACCAGCTTGCTCACTTAATCTTACCTTGGCTTCAATATATATATACATATATATCTATGTATTACATATATAATCACAATAATACACAGCTATCGAATGAATAAATACTTCGCAATACCATATACCTTAGAGTGTTTGGCAAATATCATTAGTGTACGAGAATGATTCGATAATAGTTTGAAAAACATTTGCTATATGCTTTTTTATAAAGTCTAATATTTTTTTAATATATTCTTTTTGTCGCCCTTTAAATCGATCACAATACTCGAACGCCGAGCTGAATATGATGAAATATAACAATGCGAGGTAGATCGGCTGTAAGCGAAAAAGCTCTCCGATGCCTTTATTATTATTATCATTAAGCTTAGCTACTTTTCAATTCCCAAAAGCTCCCCCCCCCACCCTCCCTTATACAATCCGTGCTAAACGAGCACGTTTTTATAAATACGTATAAATATTTAACAGCAGCGACCCGTCACATGCGTGATCGGTGAAGCTTTATGAACTCTCGATTACGTTTTAACGTAGAGTTTCGTGTGTAAAGAGCTTTACGTTGTGTTGAAGGTCACCCAGGACCTCTGAAATATACCAGACTGAACAGCCCTGGGCGGGTCCGTGTAACAATTACCGTCCTTTCCAAGCACGAAATCGACTGCAGTCTAAGCAGACTCGATATTCTCTAGCAGCAGGGTAAAGACCTATAGGCGATCTCTATGAAAGCTGCAAGCTCCTGTACAGTCTGTTTCAGAACACTGTAGGATCCAGTATCTGCTCTTGCTACCTGGATCCAGCCTAATTCGTTGGACGTAAGCTTTAATCCCTCCTCCTCCCCCCGAACCCTCTCACCCTTACCCTCACGTGTATTTACAGAGAGTAGGAGCTTTCGTCCAGTCTATACAAAGCGAAGCTCTCGAGCAGTTTGAGCGAACGGATGGTTTCCCAGTGTACAAGGCACTTGTTGTCGTCGTTACGTTCTATGTAAGCTCCTGCATAAAAGCTCGTGCGCGCGCATGCGCAATCTTCTAGGGCTGGATGTGTCAATAGAAGTGGGGGAGGGCGAAGTGCACGTGCAACGCCACGCTCCAGATGGTACCTGGTTCAGGACTGGATCAGTGAAGGTGCCGCTGAGTAAGTACCTCGTTGAGAATCATCCGAGTGGACTGGCCTGTGGGAGAAAGTGAAGAGGTTCAAGGGAAGAAATTAAAATCAACCCTTGGTTGCCTTCGAGAGGAATCGGCGTTGGTTGTTAGGGGATGACGTTTTTTTTCGAGAACCTTCTAGAACTTCTATTTGGATCCCGACGAAGGCTGGGTCTAGTCCAACTGCGGTAGGTCTACCCGAGCACATCATTCACAGTGGCTTAGGTACATTATTTTTCTTTGGTAGCAATTAATTTCGCCCATTATCGTATGTGAATGTGCCTTCTAAATCTTTGGCCGTTTCCGTTTCGCGCTGGTAAGGAATAAGGAAAATGACTTTGGCCTCGATTTGTATTCATTGCGCGTTAACGTCAGACTGATTAGTACGCTGGGTTATAAATTTTGCTCGTTTGTTTTGCCAGAGTCTCTCTGTCACGTTTAATGATCCTTTGTCTTTTTAATATTTTACCCCATTTCCTCTCTCTTTCTGTCTTGCCTCCTTGAACGTTACCAGTAAATCAAGTGATAAGGCTCTTCTTTGAATCGTGGACCAGGAAGATATGGCACGTGCCGGAGGGTGCTATTCCGATTCCTTATCAAAATCCCTCTGGTGCAGATACGAGAGGATAACATTTTTTAAATAAATTTTGTAAAAACATTAAAAGATCGAAAGATAGATAAGAGTTAGAACGAGGCGTGACGATGTAAATTCAGTCATCGATATCAGAAAAAGAGTCGTTGGTCGAATCTATCCTTTGCGAAATCTTCATTCTCGATCTCGAATTTTTCCGAACGGTTGCGCGATTGTGTCAGATAAATCCGATGTCATCTCCATCGGTCCATGGGTTGAGGATTCCACTGAATGACCGTAAAGCGACCTCGCGCTGCGAACTACTCGCTCATTATTTCGTTCGCAATTTATCGTCTGTTCTTTATTTTCTATTTTCTCACTTCCATCCTTCATCCTGCATTCTTTGTGCTCCAGGCAGCATCCGGAGTGAGCTGAAACGGAGGCTCCCTTCGTTTCATCCCATAGAGATGGATGGACCAACCGATGCTTCCATGCACGGATGAATTGATAGAGCGAACGGCGAAGCGTGTATTTGCTCCAGATTCGACCTCATCCTCGACCTGGCTGGTTCCAAGGGGCCCCCAACATTTCTTATCCCCACTGATAATCTCTATCTGATCTTACAAGCTCAACCTCTATTTACGGTACATAGAAGCACTTTTATTTTTACGAAAAATTTTAACAGAGAAAAAAAATTCTCAGATGGGAATAAAACGAAAAATTTGGCTGTCACTGTTCGCGCTGGTATTTTATAGCTCTTGTTTTCTCGTTTAGGGGTTGGATGGGGCACTGTGACCTTTCCACTGAACGATCATTTTCCCAGATGTTGGCCAACCGTAGGGGTTGTTTGTGGTTGTTTGCCGACTAAAATTATTGACTCGGGACTTTGCGCCCTTTATCTCTGTCTGATGCTGGTAATGATATTTTGTCGAGTATTAGAATAGGGGTCGGCTCAAGATACAAGGGTGGGACAATTTGCCTGAGAGAAAACCATCGAGTGTGGCTGGACTGGGATAAATCATTCTGCAGCTTCACTAAATCTCCTTCTCGGGGGAGGAGCAGTCGTGCACTGGTACAATATTCTGATAACGGATTTATTTACACCCAGCTGATAACGTTGACCCGTGCATCCTTAACAAATCAATAAATCATACATGTACCAATTTGGCTTTACTAGTTTGCTCTGCTATTGCCATTATTGGACAGTTGGTTCAACTTTAATTAGACGTACATTTAGATACAACCCTATCAAACTTCAGCAACACAAATACTCCGGTAACGAGTACTATTTTAACCGTGTGGAAAGGGGGTGTAGTTTAGATAAGGCTGGATAAAGTTGGCCAAAGTAAATACGGAGTACCAAATATATAGGAGTAAAATCTAATTCATGTAAATGAACTTTTACAAATTTCCGGTTCTGCCACCGAGCAAGCTCAGGGACGGGCGCAGGGAGCGAGTTGCTGCGCGACTCGAGCCAAATGGAGACGTAGAACTTTAAAGCGTATCAGGGCCAGAGTGGCAGAACGTTATAACGCCAGGTGGAAACGCTAAAATATTACAAGGTTAGAGACGTACCTTGGCATTCAGGTCCATCCATCCCTCGACTTCTGTCCCTGGGGAGAATTTGAGGAAAATTCACTTTGAACTCTCTCCTGGGTCACGGAGTCTTGATACGAGTTCTGTATAGAGCCTCTATATCTCTTATCCATATTTTTGTACCCCCTCTCTATCATACCAATTCAGGCTCTTTGTATGCTTCTACTTCCTTCTTCTATTTATTACTTTTTTTTTTCTTATCTTTCATATCTCGCGACGCCCTCAGCGGATCCTCTTATCGCGAGGCGCGAAAAGTGGTTGGCAGAATCGCTTTATCAAACTCTCTAATGGGAAATGAAATGACTTTTACTCCTCACGGACACTTTGAATTCTGTAGCGACGCCCTTGGCTGGCTGAATCTGTACCGAGACGTCAAAAGACGCCGGTGGATGTGATTAATTGTCTGTGAAATTATCATTGCAATCTTCGCTTTGCTAGGGATGAAATCAATGATTCACTTGGACCTTTTGGATAATCTTTCTCACCAACCTGTAGGAGGATCAGTGCCATCTGTTCTGACTCGTCTTTTTTCTCACTCCTGTCAGTCAGATTTCTTCGACTATTTTTATCTTTCAGATTTGTCTAGCCAGTCCCGCCTTACTTATATACGCACGTGCTTGGAACGAAGTCTCTTAATTTCATCCCTGGACTTTCTTCTCTTTTACTTTCGGTATATTTATTTTTATCGTCATTTCACACTTTCCTTTTTTTCTTTCTCACTTTATCGACACGCGCTCCGTGCGGCGAAAGCGTTATGAAAAATTACAGTATCGCCCTGCATATCTGTTCCAGTAAATGATAATTCATGTAGGAACCAATTTGATTCGGCTTTCTTTTTTTTTCCAAAATGCAATCACCCGACTAATCAGTATCGGGAAAAACTGGCAGCGATCGTTAGATACGACTCGATTGTGTATCAGCCATGACTTTTTTAGCTAGGTAAAGGACAGCAGTAAGCGATAGCAATAGAAAAAACGTATTTTAAAAATTTTTTATCTTCCGCTACATTTACGTGTTTTTTTTTTTCATTTTTGCCGTACAGGACAAAAATTTTACGTGGGCAGGAAAAAAAAATTTGGGTTTTCTCGTGCAGCTCGCGTAAAAAAAATCCTCCGACCAACTGCCTTAAAAAAATTGCCCGAAGGAACATCAATTTTTTTTTTCCTTTTGGATTCGCGTTTTCCTTCCTATTTTTTTCTTTTTCTTCGAAAAAAACAAAAATCCGTCGTTTATTTAGCTATGACAGACCGTGCCAGGACCTTTATGATTTTCGAGTTCACACGAGGGACTGTTGAAAAAGAAACAAGAGCTCAGGGAATCCAAACTCCACCGGATGGAGTCAGAGTACCAGGGACTGACCCATGGGGATTTCCTTTTCTAGCAGGCGACTAAGATACATGTAAACTTTGTCGACTTTATCGCCCTGGTCCCTTGTTCAAATTTTTCCTATGTTCCGTGTTGACGAAATTATTTTTCATCCTTTCATCCCCACCAAATCTTGAACCACCTGTCCCGACATTGATTGTCGACTTTAGCGGCTGTGGATGTCATCCAAAACAATGTACAACGAACCACCCTTATTTTATAGAAATTTCTCCCTATCACCCTTAAGAATTTTTAAATAACACACGATAAAAGAATATCTGCTGAGAGAAAGAAGGATTGCTGGTTTATAGAAAAAAATCATTGGCGTTTTAATTTTAGACGAAGACACGAAGAACCGTGGAAAATAAAATGAAAAATTAATAAGACGCGAAGGTGAGAACGAAGCTGGACGAATGGGAGTAGGGAGGAAGGGGTGTATTCTTGTACGATAAGCGGATGTGAATTTTCCCAAGGACGTGTCATTCACCTATGGTACCAGGAGCTTAAGAACCCCCGTATGGGGGTTGTGCTTAAGATAGTGAAGATGACAGAGCGACAGTGGGTGTTGTAAAGGAGGGTTGGTGCTCGTGCGAGGGCCGAAGGAAGGGGTTGAAGAAGTACCGTTACCATGGAAACGGCATGACCCTGCCCCATAGCTACGAGCTAGGAGCTAGACGAGTCTAAAGATAGCAATCGGACTGATGGGGTTCTTGAAATAGATTGCTGTCTCCCTTGTACACACACACATTCTCTCTCTCTCTCTCTCTCTCTCTTGTTAGCTACGATTATCACAAAATGCATGTGGGTTTCTAGCGTCCTTAAGGGCATTCGTGCGAAACGAATATTTACACCCTTAAGCCAATTCTTATATCCGTAAAAAGTATTATTAATTATAGAAAAGATATTACCAATAATACTTACTATTGTACAGGAATAAAATGTTCGTTCGACTTGAAAATTATTTAACTTGATTCGTTTGGCAGCTCTTGTTATCAGATTGTTATTTGCCTTAGCCATCTTATCTACAAGGGCTCCATAGTGGATTGTGTTAAAAGTAGGAAGTTAATTCGATGCGGTAGGTTAACCTCAAATTGGACCACCCCTTGTTATACTTTTTGCGATTACAGTACCATATGGGATGCAGTTACTTGTTAATAATAAAGTACCATTTATTAACGGAAGTCAGACGGAAGTTAGAGGTACTATATTCCGGAAAGAAAATTTCGTATTTATAGCTAGAAAATGACGTCTAGGCAAATACGTATCCGGAAATGCGTCAAACTTGTTGCGTCACTTAAACGCGAATTAATTGAACGGCTCATGAAAGTATTATGGTAAATATCTTCTAAATCCTTTCTTCGTCTTAATAGACACTCTTCTTTTTTTCTTTCATTTCTCAAGTTTCGGCAACAATAGCGCCATTTCACGAGAAGCCTACACAAAAGCTCTCCACCACTTTCGCGAGGATTTATCGATCGACCTATATTTACGTGCCGCGTTAACAATGCCCTAATGCAGCCCGGGACTAGCAAGTTTTTACGAAGGGGTTGAAAAAAAATCCTTTAAATTCTCTGCCAACACATTTTTAAATAACGATTCGTTAGTCTCTCCCGTGCAAGGAGTCTGCGACCCTGAGAAAAAGGAAGTTTCTCGAACGTCTCGCGGTAGCGATCGCTTTGAATCTTTGACTGTTTATTTCCTCGCGCCACCAGAGTGCGCCACTGTCGTAGTAGCTCGGTATCAAAAAGTCCCTGGGCTACTATAAGACTCGTAACGCAATTGTACGATGCTTAATTCGACGAATTAAACTTTGACCCCGGTCAATAAATCATGGGGCGTGGAGGCACATGGGGCACGGTTGCCTGACTAAACTGTGGCAGGAAATCTCTTCAATCTGCCCTCATGCGCCTCGTTAACGAGTGTTTATTTTCTTCCGTTCAGCCTGGAGGATCTTTCGTAATGGTCTTTTACAGGGTGATCTTTACATGGTTTTCGGATTGGAGGTACAGTGGAAGAAGGCGCAGATGTAAAAAATAAAATATAAAAAATCAACGAGAAATCAATCAGGGTAAGAAGGGGACTTCCGGGTCTTTTGTTTCTTTCGTACCGTCCGACTAGGAACTTCGTTAATTTCCTGGAGGAGAAAGATTTATCTTTTTCTATCTAACCTGAAAGAAACCAGCATCCGTCGACTGTTAGAGACGCTATTTGGGCTTTTAGGGTACTTCGGTGAACCTGGATACCTCAGTCCAGGTTAACTGAGCAGCTGGCTAAAGTCGAATCAGAATGGTCTCGCAGTTTAATATCAATACTCCCGTAAATAACTAACGCCCTCGTAGCTCATTCGCTATGAAGATGACGTACACCTTTATTTTAAATGGTTACCGTGGGGTCTTTCTGATGGTTCACGATTCCCAAGTGGACGTCGTCTGTGGGACGTGATGCTGTCTTCGGGAAAGTGATTTGTCTCAATCTCTTATGAAATCTCAGCTGCGTAATGGCTGTCGCGGTTCCACTGGTTTCAATGAAGGAACGCGTACGCCGGGATAGGAAACGTGCATTAATGTCTTCGTCAATCTGTTTCTCCTTCTCTCTCTCTCTCTCTCCATTTATCCGACCGTCCATCTCTCTCGCTGTCCGTCTGCTTGTCTTCTGGTTCCAGCCGGAGATCATCGGACGGACGTATATATATGTATACACATATGAATACACATAACGTCCAGTAACGTCTAGTAGGACGTATGAACACAGAAAGATGAGCAGAAGGAAATGGTATTACGTGTAGAAAGTAGACGCTGGAGATTGGAAGGAGCGACGGGGAAGGAGAGAGTGCGTAAGAGTAAATGAGATGGACAAGAGAAGAAGATCATGCGTGGGCGATGTCTGCCGGCAGTCTCATTCTCATCCTTGGAAATTTAAATAAGGAATGGCGGAAGGATCTCGTCTTGGACTTGGAATTATTTTTTTTTACTTCTTGGTCTTTTCATTATTAGTGACACTCAATTAACGTTACGGTAAGACGTACAATTTATTGTGGACGTGATAAAAGGAAATTTTTTTTATAAACAAAAATCATCCGAATGGACTTCTTCATTCTGTTCGGGAATTTTGCAATTTTTATCTCGTCGAATTTCACACGAGATTCCAGATTCATCTGGGTAGTACGTGTATATATGATTTTTGTTGAAATTCAGATTCTAGCAAAACGTCGATTTCTTTTTTCTTCGTTTCTTACTTTTGCCTTGTTTACGCGAACTGTTGTGAAATATTTATTGTAAACGTGATTATTCGCGATAATCCATAAGAATGGCTAATTTTATAAGTTCATCGAACTTGCTTACATTCGTTTCAACAAAGGATAATCCAATTGAATCTCACAGCTGGCGGATCTTCCAGACGGAAATTCGTACAAGTGGGTGGGAAGTTGGCGCGAGTGACGTCGACTTGGACTTGACTATATTACGCTAGTTGAATTCACCGGGTATGAAATTTTAGTTATGAAATTTAAGTTTCAAGTCTCGAGCCAATAGGAAGTCGATAATCAATATTAGCAATATTAAAATATCTCATAATAGTTTTCGAAGTTTACCAGAGTTTTGTAAAATTTTACAAATTTCTCCAAAGTCTAATCGACACTAGTTTCAACTCTGACCGCAGCGCCACTACTTCCGCTCGAGATCCAATCGTGTACTAACGAAGCGCGAGCCAGAAACTAGCTATAATTTCTGTTTACCTGAGATTAATAACTACTTAACTACTCATACTCTGTTCCTACTAACACCGTATTACAACTAATTACAATAAAATTTGCAATATCTAAAATGACCTCAGTCAGTCTCTTAAAAACTCACGTGTCCCACGTGCCATTTTCAAATACCCCAAAAAGCATACACGTGGCTGCTATCCGAATACAAAGCTGTCAAAAAAATATCCAGTGTCATTGACAAGCATTATCCTTGACTTCCGGAAGTGATAAATAACCGACAAAGCAACCCCAAAGACAGGGGGTTGGCGTAAAAAGTTGGAATTAAAATAAACCGAAGAATAAAATATTAAAAGTCCAGCCATAAACATTAGGTCTATGATTGGGGCCCTCCGAGTAGGAAGCGCCTAGTCAGTAATCCCATTGTCTTCTTTCTGATTCAATAATCACTCCGGAGGCTGCATGGGGCAGATCGCGTCGTGGGAGCACTGGACCTTTCTCTTCCTATTTTTCTTCTTCCTTTATCACATTGCACATAGCCAGATTGAAAGCATGGACAGTCCTGTTGATATGCGTCCTTATCACGAGATAGATATAAACTAAAGACAACATAATAAAGTTTTCTCAAGCAGATCGTCTCTCGCGATATTCGCTAATCGATGACTCGCTAATTTTACCAATCAATCGTTTCACGCTAAGCTTCCGCATGTCATTCCGCCATTCAATGATCACTCGTCATCGCTTCATTATTCTTGGTAGTCATGAGAAAATTAATAACAATAATCACGCAAAGGGTATACCGAACTATAGGATCCTTAGCACAGTCATCTCTGTCATCTTCTATTCAGTCTACTTGGGCGTTGTAATTTGTCTCTTTTTTTTCATCCAGCAAATTCGCACGTGTTCCGGTCGCGAAATGACAGACGTCAACGGAAGTCAAATAATACGAGGAAAGACTGAAGGATCCATCTATCCATTTTCCTCAAGTACGAATACCCTCTTTCCATCAGATTACCTGGTAAATGCAAAATTGCTCAGATCAGTCGGATCAGCAGGAGTCAGTTTGGATCACCGGATGATTTTAGGGCGAGGAGATGGATGAGAACAAAAGCGTAAGACGCTACTGCTAAAAGACAAACTGGTAGCGACCAAAGTGTCCAGAAGCAGCTGACGTGACTTTTAATTCGTCTGGTAATATAATTTATAGCTAGTGACAATGTCTAGGGAATTTTTATGAACCTTCTTGCTCTTCGGTACCGGGTCAGACGCACTGCCGCGTGAGCGTAATTCTGTACCTGGACTATGATGTGTCACCTGGTCCCCGTTTCTAGGATCTCTGGTCGATTGGATGGACTGGATCACGAAGCAACATAAAAAAAGGAACCGTAATTTGGTTGGGTCATGATCGTTCAGCTTGCGGAACACGTATTATCGATTGGTCCAACTGAACCGGAACGGGTCGTCGCTGTGCCTAAACGTCGTTAAAAGTCCTCGTTGGGAATCCGGGACGGTTAAACTGTCTGTAAACTGGCAGTTAACCTTCCGCTTGGTGAAAGAGGGAAAGTCGGAAGCTAATTCTGTGAAAGAGGGAAAATTAGTAGTAAATGGACAAGGATTCAAAGACGGAGAGGACGACTCATGGAGATTGCGAAGATGCTCGAAAGATGATACGAAAATTTGGAGATGTAGGAATCGAGGACTCGTAGTCGTTATCCCTAGATTTTTCGTTTCGTTGACTTTTTTGCTTTTACGAGCTAAGGGAAAGTGAAGAGGATAAGAAGCCGTTTCCTCTGGTTGATAGTTACATGATGAGACCACCGAGTGAATATTTCAGAGGATTCTTATTTTTTTTTAGGAGTTTCACTTTTTTTTCTCTTCTTTATTTACACTAAGCAGAGACGATTAATGCGATTTTTTTAATCTGCAAAAACATCGCGTGCTCGAATCTTGGAATCCGCTTGGGTTTTTCCAAAGGGGAAGGGGTGTCAAAGGGGATGAAATGGGGGACGAAGTTTGTCTAATTTCTAAGTGCTGAATGGTACTGTCGAGGACTAACTTTGATTTACATTACAATATCCAATGATTGGTGGTTCCGAGAATGTCAGCCTAATGACGGAAAGCATTGACACGGTCGTGTGGTTCAAATATGTGAAAGACTGTGCTTGCGTATACTATAAAGAGCATATTGCGCAGAGAGAGAGAGAGAGAGAGAGAGAGAGAGAGAGAGAGAGAGAGAGAGAGAGAGAGAGAGAGAGAGAGAGAGA